>PVJC01015518.1:0-34952 GCA_004026665.1 Murina feae
CAGGTCCCCAGTGGTGACACACACACACACATACACACACAAGGCGCCTGGCAGACTGGGGTCATCATAGGACATCCACTGAGGGGTCCCAGACTGTGAGAGGGCACAGGCCAGGCTGAGGGACTCCCTCCACCCCGAGTGCACAAATTTTTGTGCACCGGGCCCCTAATATATATATAATCAGAGAGAGAGAAAGAGAGAGAGAGAGAGAGAGAGAGAGAGAGAGAGAGAGAGAGAATTTGAGACAATTTACTACACGAAGACAGTAATGATAGAAGTTCCACTAAAAAAGGAAGAACTAAGAGGTAGAAAAATCTGCCAATGTCATGGAATTAAGTATGTGAATGTGTGTATATATGTGTGTGTGGGGGGGGGGGGGTTGTATTTGTACTTTTAAACAAAAATTTTGAAGATTACAAATTTAAAAAATGTCAGATGCTGACAGATCACTGTTGTTGTTTTGTTTGTGTTTTGTGTGCTTTTAAATTTAAGATAAGTAATTAAGTTAAAAAAGAAATAGGGAAAAAATTACATATAGGTTTAACATTCCAAGGTCAACTGATTATAAATCTAATTACATTTCCCTGAGCTATCCTGGTTGTCCACTTGAATCAGTATTTTTTTCTCAAGTCTGTCTTTTATTTATTTTTTTATATTTTATTTTTTTATTATTACTTAAAATATTACAAAGAGTAGTACATATGTCTCTTTTTTTCCCCTTGACCTTCCCCCAGCCTCCCCTACCCCCCAGTGTCTTGTGTCCATTGGTT
Source organism: Murina feae (assembly GCA_004026665.1). Classification (NCBI taxonomy): domain Eukaryota; kingdom Metazoa; phylum Chordata; class Mammalia; order Chiroptera; family Vespertilionidae; genus Murina; species Murina feae. The sequence continues at coordinate 771 of PVJC01015518.1, forward strand.
ATGCTTATATGGATGCATAAAAGTCCTTTGGTTGATCTGTTTCCCGTCCTCCCTAACCCTCCCCAACCCTCCCGCTGTACTGATAAACAAGGATTAGATACAGAAGCAGAGCAGCATTAAACAGACTGAATCAGTATTTTATGAAGAAGTGAAGGCTGATATATTTCCTTGAATGAAAGAATACTTAATTATTTAAATTGTATGTTTTATAATCAGTGAATATATGTTACAGTATTATGGATTCTAAGACACAGCTGCAAATCAAATAAACTTTCCAGTAGACAGGTGTGGTGTGTGTGTGTGTGTGTGTGTGTGTGTGTGTGTGGTGTGTGTTCTTAAATGACTGGAAGTGTAGTGTTCAATGAAAAACATTTATTCAACTGTTTTTAAGGGAAAATGAATGGCAAAACTTGAAATGGAGAATAGAATTCAGATTATAGTCTTTTTCTAATTTTCATGCTTCAACACTAGCAAGTTTTTTGAATACAGATTTATTCATACAGTTTTAGTCTATATTTATATTTTCTATATTTTATTTCTTAATGGTCTGAACACACTGTCTTCTTTGTGTGATAGCGGTCATTCTCATAGTTGACTATGAATCAGAATCATCAGGATGTTTTATCAAAACAATTGGGCCCCACTTCCAGAGTTTCTGGTTTGGTGGGTCTGGTTGTGCCCCAAGATTTTATATTTCTAACAACGTTCTGTGTGATTCCGCTAGAGCTGACTTGGGGCTATCCTTTGAGAACCAATGTTTTATATTGTCATAATATAATGAAGAGACTGAGATTAGATTCCATTTTAATCTTGTGACTTTTCCTTATACTAACATTTCTATATGATCTCAACACAAAAACAGTACTCTAAATACTGATTTAAGAACAGTACTTGGCATATGGTGCAATTTGTGGAACAAATGAATTCGAAATTTGCCTTTTATAATGATTAAGCTTTGTGTCCTACTCAAAGATGCATTCTCTTCTTATGCCCAGATTGAGGCATTTCCAAATCAGTGATTAATAAAATATTGTTCTGGATCAATTCAGCATTTACTGTGAGTTTCAGGATTTGCTCGGTTTGAGAACTAACCTAAATGCAAATATTTTCTTTAGCTCTTCTGGACAAGATATATACAGTTCCTTAGGCTTATAATTGTATATACTGGTATTTCTAATCATTTTTTTTACAAGAAACCTATTAAAGAGGCATTAAAATTTACTTAATTGTGGCATGTGTAACAAAAATTTGTGTTTGCTAGTTTTCTGATTACTAATTTGAGCCTTTGAAAAGGTGTGTGCCTACTTTAAAACACAACTCTTGGTGAATTTTTCTTTGAATTTCAAGAATAAATGACTTTCAGATATGTCTTAAATTGATAATAATTTCTATTGCTTCTTTTTTAAATTATAAATTACTAATAGTTTAGCTTTATCATTTTTAGTTGTATTTCTTAAAGGCTTAAGTTGTCTTAAATGTGGAGTCATACATATTTTTAAATTATTTTTATACCAAAAACCTGACTAGTTTTTAGCAGTCAAAATAAAATATTTTAACTAAAATGGCTGGAACAATATAATTACATAAACTGAGGTACAGTTACTTGATAATGGCTTACTAGGTTTTGAGTTTTGTGTTCTGTTTTGAAAAGTTCAAACAAGAAATGCAAAATACCCAAAACTATTTAAGTTGCTTTAATTTACATAAATTATGGAAACCATTTCTGAAAAGATGGAAGCAAGAAGTTGAGTAGAAATTTGAAGGTGATACTAGTAGTTTGAATATCACAGCCATTATTCTTACTAGTTGTGCTTGAAATATATACTAGTATATTATAATACGATCCTATGTTATGTGCTTTACATGTGTTAACATATTTAATCTTAAAACAATACAATAAGATAAATACTACTTTTGTTGCTATCTTAAGGACTGAGAAATCATGGAGTTCACTAACTCATCCAAGATTGCAGAGTTAAATCAATGAAGCTGGGATTTGAACCCAAGTAATCTGGCTTGGAATCTGACAAATGTAATTAAGCTGAATACCATCTGAACCTTGTGTCTTTACCTTTTCCCTCCTCCTGTTCCTCCTGTTACTTCTCCACCTCTTCCTACTTCTTTATTTTCTTCTTCATCTTCTAATGGTAGACTTGACCTTGTTTTCAAATATCTCTTGGATTAATATTTTGTTGAAATTTTCTTTTTATTAACTTTAATTACTATTCATATTTTAAATTAAATTTTTCTATATTCATAAATTTATGCTAATATAGTTGAATATTATATTTTTTATTTTTAATCTCTTCTGTATATGAGGATATATCTATTTATCCACCCACAATGTATACATGTCCTTAATTTGTTATTTTATAAATTACTCAATTATGATACAATATTAATATCTGTTTTTACTTTTAATTATAAATGAGGAAAAATTAAAGCAATTCTTTGATTTCAGAAGAACTAAGTACTATATAAATTAGAAAAATATTACATTGTAGTACTAAACACAAAAAGTTCTTGGAAATTGGTATTATCACTGGTTATGTGGGGTCCTTTGTGGTTTTATACAAATTATTTAGCTGCAGAAAAAATATTAATGAAAGTAAAGCTATGTACACATATGTTCTGCAAGGACGTCATTGGAAAACTGTAATGTTAACCTTATTAGTCTAATTCTAAAAGCTCTTTTCTTAGCATTTATATTTCACTGCTACAAAGGTCTAAGTAATTCTATGAATTATTGGAATGTGAAATTATAGGATTTGGTTGGAGATGAAATGACATGAGCAGCATGATAGAGCTCTATCATTAAGAGCTATATATGTCTACTCACTTTCCCCTTCTACTCTATAGACAAAAATGCTTCTAAATTAAAAATACCAATACAAGAATAGGGATTTGCTTTGTCTTAAATAAATGAGGCTAGACAAAATGGAATTAGATTTATTTTTATTAAATTTATTAGAGTGACATTGAATAATGAAATTATATATCTTTCAAGTATACAGTTCTACAATATATCATCTGTATTGTGTGCCCATTACCCAAAGTTAAATCTCCTTCTGTCACCATATATTTAACTCCTTTTATACTTTATTAACTCCCCCCTCTAATAACTGATATGCTGTTGTCTATGAGTTTTTGTTTGTTTATTTGTTCATTTGTTGCTTTCAGTATTATATCCCACATATGAGTGAAATTATATGGTTCTTGAATTTTTACAATTGGACTTATTTTGCTTAGCACAGTAGTCTCAATTTCTTTTTCAATGGCAATGAAAAGAATAAGATAACTCTGAATAATGTAAAGGACGTATACACCAAAAAATACAAGACATTATTATAAGAAATGGAGGAAGATATTTGGAAATGGAAAGACATTCCATGTTCATGGATTGGAAGAATCAGCATAGTTATAATGGCCATACCCAAAGCCTTATACAGATTTTATGCAACCACCATCAAAATCTCAAGGTATTTCCTAAAGAAATAGAACAAAAAAAATCATCAGATTTCTATGAAACCACAAAAGACCTCACATAACTAGAGGGGGAAAAAAGAACAAACTAGAGGTACCACATTCCCTGACTTCAAATTATACTACAAAGTGACAATAATCAAAATGCCAAAAAACAGACACAAAGACCAATGGAACAGAATTGAGAACACAGAAATAAATCCACATGGACATGAGCAAATACTTTTTGCAAAGGAGTCAAAAACACGTACTAAAGAAATAAAAGCCTCTTCAATAAATGATACTGGGAAAATTGGAAAGTCACATGCAAAAAAAATGAAACTAGACTGCTATTAGTCATCATACACAAAAATTACTTCAAAATGGCCAAACTTCAACAATAAATTATATAGAAGAAAACATAGGTACTAAACTAATGCCCTTGGTTAGAGTATTTTATAAATTTGACTTCAAAGGTAAGGGAAGTAAAAGCAAAAATAAATGAGTAGGACTATATCAAACTGAAAATTTTTTGTATAGTAAAATAAATAAGTAAGTAAGTAAATAAATAAATAAATAAATAAATAAATAAATATCAACAAAACAAAAGGACAACCAATCATATGGGAGAAGGTTTTTGCAAACAACTCCAAGAAGTTAATATCCAAAATACATACTCACACAGCTCAAAAACACAATAAACAATCCAATAAAAAAAATGGGCAGAGAACCTGATCAGACACTTCTTCCAAATAGATACACACAAAGCCAAAATATATTGGAAAAGTTTATCAACTTTAGTAGCTGTTAGGAAAATACAAATCAAAACTACAATAAGACACCACCTCACCCTCTTAGAATGACTGTCATCCACAAGACAAGTACCATGTCTGAAAACGGGTTCAGGTAGGAATATTCCTACTCTGTCTAGAGTTTGTCCTTGTGATTATTAATAGTCATCGCAAATGCTGGCATCATGGGAAACTGTCTTCGAATTAATTTAAATGGGAGGCCAGTGTCAGACAAATCAATTCTTGGAATCAGACCAACTTCTCCTTCTACATATACTGTTAATACTTCAGCTTCAATTATGTTAGGTTGCAATCTTTTGTTAACAAATCTAGTACCATTACAAAGACCCCATTTACTATTAAGATTTCTCAGTAGATGATGATTGCACCCACTTTCAATTTTAATTTATGACACAGCATTCCCAAAGGAGTAATACTATTAAGAAATTTAATGAGAAAATTTTCCCTTTCAGCATTATCCATTGAATTGATGGAATATCACTCAAATATGTTTGAAAATCTCCATTGAGCATATCCAAAATGTTTTCATTTAATTTTTGAACCTGCTTATTTTTTTTGGACAAAGAATTGCATGTTTAGATAGATTTTTAATATTATCTATAGATATACTATTTCCAAAATTAGCTTCAATAATAGCTCTGCTCCAAATAATTTCACAGGGGATTTCAATAATACCCATTCCAAAATGAAAACTGCTATCAAGTTTGCCATCTCCAAGTTTTATTAACCGTTCGCTATAAGCAGAATCCTCTGATCTCATATTTAAAAGACAACTTTCTGAAACATCCCCAAACATCACAGTACTTTAAACTCATTTGTACTGTGGCTGATCACATAGCAGGTGGCACAACAATGAGAAATTGTAGAAAATCCCCTCCAAGAAGAACTTTCCCACCAAATGCAACATTCAAATTCATAATTTCTCTTAGTAATCTGTCTGTGGTGTTTATAGCATGACTGGATGCCATGGTGAATTGATCAATAATGAGAAGTTGGGCCTTTTTAATAGTTTGAGCAACTTCACTATTTATATCAAGTCTAGAAATTGAAGTTTCATTGAATGGAATTGGTAATTTATATTGGGAATGAAAGGTTCTTCCACCAAGAAGTAAATTTGCAGCAATTCCTGTAGATGCTGTGGGTAAAACAGTACCACCACGACCTCTAATATAATGTATTAAAACTTTATAAAGATATGTTTTTCCACTACCACTTGGACCATCCAAGAAAAAGCATTTGGGGTGTACAGTTTGATCTTCGATGGCCAAAGTTATAGTCTGAAAGGCTGCCAACTGTTCAGCATTCAGAGAATTTATCAAAACCTCTGCCTGTTGCTTATATGATTCATCACATGTATTTGTATTCATTAATAAAGGATAGTCTGGAAGTTTGAAATGTGAACATTTCATTCCATGCAATGTGAATACCTCTTGAATTTTATTAAGGGCATGCATTTCACAGTTCACACAGGCACCTTTCCTGAGTGTAATTTCCAACCAAAATCTTTAATACAATGAGATTTATTCTCATCCCATAATTTGTCTGCATCAGAAGGACATCCAAACCCGCATATACGGTATATGCAAAAAATTGCCGTAGTTGTTTGGGCAGATTAAGGATGATTGCATCATCAATCGTATCTTTCCAGATAGTGTGTAGATTAATAATTCTCCATGTTTAGCAGCTTCACGAAATGTATCATAAGTTACACCTCCTACAGTTGGCAAATCAGCAAAACTTGTCGCACCTTCCACATGCAGAAGCAAAAGTCTAAGGTGATATCGTTCTGGTTCTCTAAAGCCACAGTGGACAGTCTACCTAATACTTTATTCCCGTCCTTTTGACGTTTTATCCAAAAAGAATTATTAAATACATAATGTTGTGGAATCTCTCAATAATAATTATTATGCAGATAGAAATATTCTGTATTCAATAAGAACCAAGCCATCAAAGTCAAGTTATGCCTTTTAGCCCTATCTTTAACTTCAGCAAAATCATCAGTATGAAAATACAAATTCTGATCATTTGGCAAATGAAGAGCTAATCTTGTGATTGCATGAGATTGGTTAAGCATTCACATTCCAAAAAGTCTCCAAACAGCCTCAGGAGCACTCACATACCTGGAGTCAATGAAGTCCTGTACTTCGTCATGATTGATAATACTTTTTCAGAAATTTGAATATTTGCACAATCGTGCCCTTTATAGATGTATTTAAATAAATACATAACACTTTTAATTTATGCACTCACTTCAATGTTTATATGACAGTTGTACTTAAGGCACAAATACGGGTTATAAGAGACAATCCAAGTGTTATTGACAACTTTATTTCCAATAGACATGGTGCTACCAGATCTTTGTTTGTATTTGGGATATCCATCAATATTTCCAATGGTCGCATTTTGAAATTCTTTCAGATATCCCTTTGAACATTTTCATTTTCCATACCTGGACTATTTGGATATTGTATTCCACATGGTCCATGTACCATATTTTATTTTACAATTTGAAAAAGTCAAGGACACTGGTCTACACCTGGAATTTTGCCTTAACTATACGGTCAATGACATCTTCTGTTCATAATTTGGATTCACTATCTAATATCAATAATATGAGCATGAGGCAGTCCACATTTCTGAAATTCAATGACATGGATTTTACCTATTACTTTGCCAAATAAATTGAATTTACATATATCATTTGGTCTTCAGATATATTCTGTCACAGATGCTACCTGGAGGAATTGGGCTCCCTTTTCCCTCCTGGCAGAGTCCCTGATGGGGCCGATCAAGGATAAGGCTGGCCAGGGAGAGGGGCCACATGAGTTTGGGGGGCTAATTGGCTGCTGGGGAGTACCCGGCAGGGTGGAGGGGGACTCGGAAGGAGTCACAAACTGAAGGCCGCAGGAGTGCACTTCTGGTCTTTGTGGCTCACTGCTGGGGTTGGTGGCCCACTCACTGGCCACAGCTGGCTTTGCAGTCAGGGACGTGGGCCCTGAGGTGGAAGGAGGCGGGGAGGGCATGTAGCAGGGGAGGAAGAGCCCGCTCCTTGGCCAGCCCATCCCGGGCAGCATGTGCTGGTGACCTGGAAATGCACAAGTCCCTGCATCCAGCGGGAAGGGCACTTGCTCCCCACAGCCCGATCTTACAAATGCTGTGGTTGAACTAGAATATAACAGTAGGAAGGCCAGTGTGGCTGAGCTGAACAAACCTCTGCGGGAGGTGACCAGCAAGGTAATGGTGGACAGGGGGACCAGTGCCACCAGTGAGCAGCCAGCCCTGCCTCCTGATCGCGCCCCCCCACACCGCCAGCCCCCCACCCCTGCATCATCATGCCACCACTCCCAGTCCGCTGCCACCCCCAATTGCCCTGCTGCTGGTCACCTCCCTATGCCTGTTGGCAACCACCTTGTCTGGCCTGGTGCTGCCCTCTTGGGGCTCCTGCCCCCTACTGACCAGGAGTTCTGTTGTTTGATCCATTTACATATTAGGCTTTTATGATATAGGAAGATGAATGCTTAAATATCTATTCTATATTTCATGTCAATTTATAAAGAAGTCACTAATAAGAAAGACTTCTTTTATATAAACAAAAAATATATACTAAACTTGAATTATCTATGAAGGACTCTCCCAAGCATTTGGGTTATGAAAGCAGCAGGGATGGGTAGGAGAATAATTCCTGTTCTCCGAGAGTGTAAACCATATAAGGAGATAAATAGCCACGCAGGCAATTACAATATACTTTGATTAGTATGATAATATGTGTAATATAAGGAATTATGAGAGCACATTGGAGGGGAACCTAAGATAACTTTTGGAAGTGAAGAATGCTAACAGAAGGAGTAATAGTAAACTGATGTTACCAGAGGGGTAAATAGAAGTTACCTAGACAAAAGGATGAAATTAGGATGTGCCTGGATACACAGCCAGCGTGATAAGTGTGGAGAACCCGAAACATTGTAATATATTTGCAGCATGGTTCAGGAAAAAAGGAAAGGGGTGTAGCCAGAGATATGAGGGACCAGGATCATGAAGGGCCATATGAACTGTTCCAACAAAGTTGGATTTTACCTTGAGATAGTTGAAAAGACACAGAAAAAGCCAAAACAGAAGAGTCAAATAGTAACCATTGCGATACAAAATTAAAAGGGGCAGCATAGAGTAAAAGCAGTTGTTTTATTTCAAACCAGAGGCCCAGTCCACAAAATTGTGCACAGTGGGGTCTCTTAGCCTGTCCTGCAGGATTGGATTGAAACCAGCTTTCCAATACCCCCCGAGGGGCCCCAGATAGTGAGAGGACACAGGCCAGGCCGAGGGACCCCACCAGTGCACGATCGGGGCCGGGAGGGACACAGGAAGGCTCTAGTGCGTGTCTGGCCTGTATCACTCAGTCCTTATCGGCTGGACCCCAGCAGCAAGCTAACCTATCGGTTAGAGTGCCTGTCCCCTGGCTGTCAATGCAGGTCATAGTGAGCAGTTTTGCTGCCTTATCATATAATTAGCATATTACGCTTTGATTTGTTGACTGAATGACCAGACGATGGGACACTTAGCATTTTAGGCTTTTATTATATAGGATAGATGAACTATAATGACCTGACTCAATTCTGCTGCACTGGTGATTAGAAAGAGATTTATCATAGGGATTTGGATTAAATGTAGGTTGGGGGAAGAAAAGATCAAGAAGACAGAGTTGAAGAAAATGTTCACTGCTTATACGCTTGTTGTCTTTAGATAATTGACTGTTAAAACATATTAATATATGTATTATAATTTTATGTTAAGAAAATATTATTGAATATGATTATATCAATAGGTAAAACTGTTATTATAATTAATGTTCGGCATATAGTTCGTGAAATATTTTCAAGGAAATGTAAAATTATATAAAATTATATATTTTATTAATATTCTATAATTCTTATGCTAAAATTTATTCACAGAGATCTATCTCTTAGCAAAATGTCACAACATAAAATTAAGTTTTCTTATATTTAATAATGCTTAGATATGTTAATTTTCAACATACATGTATTTATGCTTATGGTATAAGGTCTACAATACTAATTCCTATATTTAACCAAAAAAAAAAAAATTCTAGAGGAATTTTTGAAATGAATTGCTTCACTTGAAACATAATTTTGGTGTTTTTTCTTTATATTATTTTCTCTGTATGTTTTTATATTATCATTTTATTAAGCAGTGTCTTAGTGTCCCACCAATGTTAGTGTTCTAGGTGAAGTGCTTCTTTGCATTGATACAAAATGTCTTTATAAGACCTAGCTGGTTTCGCTCAGTGGATAGAGCATCACCCTGAGGACTAAGGGGTCCAGGGTTCGATTCCTGTTAAGGGCACATGCCTGGGTTGCAGGCTCAATCCCCTGTAGTGAGTGTGCAGGAGGCAGCCTACCCATGATTCTCTCTCACCATTGATGTTTCTGTCTCTCTCTCCCTCTCGCTTCCTCTCTGAAATCAATAAAAATATATATATTTTAGAAAATGTCTTTACATTTTTTAAGGCACATTGACCCATACACCAGCTCTTAAAACTTCCTCTTTTTTTTAAGGCACATTGACCCATACACCAGCTCTTAAAACTTCCTCTTGGAAGACCTGCATGTGACTTCTGTTCATTTTCCTTGACCAGATCACACCCTATGACTTTGTCTGAGCTCAATGGGGGAAATAAGTGCTATCCTCCATGTACCTGCCAGGAATAAAGTAACCAAACATTTCTGAGGTGTCCAAATTACTGCCAAGATATGCCTTTCAACTCTGCAATCATTGATTGAATATGTTAATAATATTATTTTATTTTCTGCTAAAAATATACAGGTTGGACAAAAGTAGGTCTATAGTTGTGAGTACATGAAACAGTTTATTCTTGTATTATTACTTATTAATTATTGTATTATTTTCATAGGAACAGTTGTAAACCTACTTTTGCTCACTCTGTAATCTCATAAAGATCTACTTCTTCAGTTTATTATAAAATTTTAAAAGAGTAAAATTAAAGATTTTATTATTAAGTTGTACAATTTATTTCAAATTATACTAGTAAAAGTGTAAAGAACCCAAAAGGGCCCAACAAATGTGTTTCAAGTGACTAAATTAGTAAATAAGTAAGTGATTAACTAAAAACCCTGTATAAATGTGATCCATGTAAAAGAACAATAAAATATGGCACATGTTCCTGTAAATAATTAATCAAAGTCTTAATGTTCTTTGATTATTCTTCTGTAACTAGATGTTACATACTGTTATATGTACATGTGATAGAAATAAACTGGACAGAAAAAGTTTGCGATCTTATGAAACTTAAGTCTGGTCTGGAGAGCAGACAGAAAAAATAAATGAACAGATAGAATAATTTGAGAAAGCGATTAATAACAACAAAGTTATCATTAAAATTTATTAAATATCCAAAAGACCTCATGAAAATATGAGAAGGTAGCAAAACGTTTGTCTTTGCTCCTTTTACATGTTCATTATTCTGAGTTAATTTTCAAACCATTTTTATAGGAAGTGGACTCAAATTAATCTGGGAGAAAGAAGCAATCTAATTTTGAATAATCAGGTGCATTAACTAAAATGAAGCAACAATAACTTCTCCCAAATTGATTTGACATTTTAGTTACTTTTTTCACAGTATGACATTTATTTATTTCCAAAATGGAAGTAAATGAAAATTAACTGCATTGAAATCACCTGAGAATCAAGTTGTTTCTTAAATGGTAATATCTGAACATTGAGAAACATTGCCTTAGAAGCCACAAATTAAGTGAAAGAAACATCTGCTTGAGTCCATCATTTGTTTTTTCTTTGTAAATGTGGAATTTTATGCAAAAACGTTTAATCTCTGCTTTCTTTCTCAGTTCAACCTGTGCCTGGTTGAAGAATAGTATACAAATCTGTGATCTTTCTGCACCATGGTATTTGCTGGCTTTTATTTGCCTTTTCTTTTTTATAATCCTACTAGAGGCCCAGTGCACAAAAATTTGCGCACTTGAGGGAGTCCCTCAGCTCAGACTGTGCCCTCTCACAGTCTGGGAACCCTCGGGGGATGTCCACCTGCTGGTTTAGGCCTGCTCCTCAGGTGATCAGCCCTAAGCTGGCAGTCAGACATCCCTCTGGCAGCCTGGGAGTCCTCAGTGGATGTCCACTTGCCAGCAGGGAGCGGGCCTAAGCTGCAGTCAGACATCCTTAGAGCTGCTAAGGAGGCAGGAGAAGCTCCCAACACCGCCACTGTATTGGCAGCCGGCAGCCTGGCTTGTGGGTGAGCAGAGCTCCCCCTGTGGGAGTACACTGACCACAAGGGGCAGTTCCTACATTGAGCATCTGCCCCCTGGTGGTCAGTGTGTGTCATAGTGACCAGTCATTCCCAGAGGTTCTGCTATTAGGGTCAATGTGCATATTATACTTTTGTTATATAGGATAGAGGCCTGGTGCATGGGTGGGGGCCGGCTGGTTTGCCCTGAAGGGTGTCCTAGGTCAGGGTGGGAGTCCCACTGGGGTTCCTGGCCTGCCTCGGTGAGTGGCTGATGGCTGTTTGTGGGCCAGTCACATCTCCTTCAGGGTGGGGGGTCCTTCTGGGTCACCTGGCTAGCCTGGGTGATGGGCTGAGGGCTGTGTTCAGTCTGGCCACATTCCCTTCAGGGAGGGGGGTCTTGCTGGGGTGCCTGGCCAGCCTGATTGAGTGGCTGATGGCTGTTTGCAGGCTGGCCACAGCCCCCAGTGACCCAATCTCCCAGCAAGACTGGCTGGAAGCAGGTATCTGGGGTTTATTTATCTTCTATAATTAAAACTTTGTTGCCTTGAACACAGGCCACAGCCTGCCTAGGCAGGCAGCTTCCTCCATCACCAGGGCAATGAATCCTCCTGTTTGTTCTAGCTCTGTGACTGCCAGATGCCATCTTGGTTGGGTTAAATTGCATATAGTGGCTCTGATTGGCTGGTGGGCATGGCTTGGGATATAGCGAAGTGACGCAGTTAGCATATTACTCTTTTATTAGATTAGATGTCTGAACTTTCCTTTTAAAAATAGAAAAATGTCAGCTCAATACCTCCTACTTTTTTCTTCTTACTTTTTTCCTTTGTTTTTTCAATAAAAAATTTAGTGGCCTCACTCACAGCAACGGGGATCCTTTCAACTACCCAGAAGGAGAGATCAGGATAGGGGTGAGCACTCAAAAGCTCCTCAATGTAACCCCCAAGCAACAGATGGTTAGTTTTTGCCTGGGTTCTTTTAAATTTTGAACTTTACCAAAAAATATGTACATATATGGCATACAGTGCTCTGCAACCTGCTTTTTCTTAGTCCCTTCCATGTCTCTAAGATTTCTCCATGTTATTGTAAGCAGCTGTATTTTCATTTATTTTTCACTCTTGTATAATATTCCATGGTGTGGATGACATATCTCAATGTTGTCTATTCTCCAATTAACGGACATTGGTATTTATAGTCTTTTGCTATTAGGTACAGGTGTCCTGGTGCACATATTCAGGAGTTTCTCTAGGACATTTTAGTTATTTTTTTGTTAATAAATTTTTACTGTTCAGATATTATAGTTGTTCCTCTCCCCCCCACACCATAGCTCCCTTCCACCTGGTTCCCACCCCACCCCATTCCTTTACCCCCATTGCCCTTGTCCATAGGTGTACAATTTTTGTCCAGTCTCTTACCTCACTCCCCATACCCCTTTCCCCCAGAGAATTGTCAGTCCACTCCTTTTCTATGTCCCTGCTTCCATTCTATTCACCAGTTTATTCTGTTCATCAGATTTTTTATTCACTTGATTTTTAGATTCACTTATTGATAGGCATGTATTTGTTGTCACTTTGCAGTTCATAATTTTTATCTTTACCTTTTTCTTCTTCCTCCTCTTCTTAAAGAATACCCTTCAGCATTTCATAGATTCTGTTGAGAAATCAGCTGACAGTCAGATGGGTACTGCCTTGTAGGTAACTAATTGTTTTTCTCTTGCTGCTTTTAAGATTCTCTCTTTATCTTTACCCTTGGCATTTTAATTATGATGTGTCTTGGTGTAGTACTCTTTGGATTCCTTTTGTTTGGGATTCTTTGCACTTCCTAGATTTGTAAGTGTAAATTTTTCATCAGGCAGGGAAAGTTTTCTGTCATTATTTCTTCAAACAGGTTTTCAATATCTTGCTGTCTCTCTTCTTCTGGCATCCTCATAATTAGGATGTTGATACACTTGAAGTTGTCCCAGAGGCTCCTTACACTATCTTCATAGTTTTGGATTCTTTTTTCTTTTTGTTTTGCTGATTGAGTGTTTTTTGCTTCTTTGTATTTCAAACCTATGACTTGATTCTTGGGGTCCTCTAGTCTGCTGTTGGATCTCTGTATATTATTCTTTATTTCAGTCAGTGTATGCTTAATTTACAATTGGCCCTTTTTCATATCCATGAGTGTCTCACTAAATTTCTCAAAGGTTTCTAGAACATTCTTGAGTAATCTTATATCCAGTAGTTTGTTTTCCTCCATTTCTTTCATTTGTGACATGTTTCTCTGTCTCTGCATTTTGGCTGCTTCCCTGCATTGATAGAGTGGCTTTGTGTGCTAGGTGTCCTATAGGGCCCAGTGGCTCAGCCTCCCCAATAACCTGAGATGGATGCTCTTGATGGATCCCTTTGTGGGTTCTGTGCACAGACTAAGTGTAGTTAAGTCTTGTTTGCTGTTGGTATCACTGGGAAAAATTGACCACCAGGCCAATTGGCTGTGAGGACCAGCTGTGTCTACAATGGGGGAACTGCTGTACTGGAGACACCCTTATGGACAGGACTTGCTTCAGTGGGGCTTTGCTGCTCACTGAATCTGCCCCTTGAATATGTCGCTTATGGATGTAAAGAGTTGTACTCTGGTATAGTCTCACTCTGACCACTGAGTACACTGGCTCTTGGATCTCCAAGGAGGTGCAAAGTCAGCCACTGCCTGAGGCCACCCAGAAGGAGCAACAGAGAGATCTACAGATTTCTCCACTTTGTTTAGGGTTTAGAAGTGCCCAGATGAGGCCCAGCTGTGAAGCAATGCAGGCTGCTATCTAGGCTTTCTTTTGTAACCTTAGTGCTCTTTGACCTAGATGCAGTTTGTTAGGTTTTTAGATTGCAAAAGAACAGACTATTCATATGCAAAAGACTTCTCACAGCTCCACAGCTCTGGTGGGGTTGTAAATTGGGTGGGGCAGGGCCTCAGGGATTAATCAGGGTGGAGCAAACTGCAAAGGCTGCCAGTTTTCTCTGCCTCAGAGAGGTCCTGGGGCCTCCGTGTCCCATGCCCAGTGCAGGAATAATAATTGCTGCAAACACCTCTGAGAGAATGCTGCCCTCACGTTCTGGCCTGATGTCAGATAGTCCGTTTCTCCCATATGAGTCCAGGTACCCAGAGTCTCACCCAGAACTGGAGTTAGAGCAATTGGGAGCTTGTATCTCCTTCCTGATTGAAAAAGACAACAGCATACCTAGCTGCCAGCCCAATTCCATGTGCACCTCCATACCACTGCACTTCCACATCTCTGCACCTCCTTCCAGTTTCAATGCACTTTTCTCTTTCCTTCTAGCTGTAGAATTTCCACTCAGCCAGCCTTCCCATGATTCTGAATGATATTTGTTTTGTCTTTTAGTTGTTGTTTTGATGTGGTTGTGTGAGGCAGCAAGTACAAGTGTGTATCTATGCTGCCATCTTGGTTCCTCTTCCATTTTAGACTGTCACTCTGCCACAAAGATGGCTGTACCCACAGCTGAGGCTGAGTTCCCATAATGAGCCTTAAGGAACAATCAGCAGGGACCTGAGGCTGCGCCCCTTCCCCCCTTGGGGCTTGACAGGGGACCTCAGGCCATGCCCTCCATCTGGCAGGGATTGATGGGGGACCTCAGGCTGCACCCCCTGCCCTGGTGCCAAGCCAGGGGACCTCAGGCCACACCACCTGCTCCCCCACAGGCTGGGGAATCTCAAGCTGCACCCTCACCGCCCCCGCCTTGGTCCAGTCCAGGGGACCTGAGGCTGCACCCCCCACCTGACAGGGCTTGACAAGGATGGGACTGGCCTGGTCTGGATCTAACCCAATGGGAGGCAGCAGTAAGGTCTGGGTCTTGTGTGATTTTGAGGTGCACGTGGGTGGGTGGGGACTTGACTCTGAGTCCCATGGTGCACCCCAGACTCTGACAGGAGGAAGATTTTCATATACATTTTACTAATTTTCTTTCATCTCTGACACTTCTATTATAGAGAAAAGACAAATAGCAATATTAAAATATTTCCTCTAATTAATCCCCTTTTAATATGCATGAATTTCATGCATGGGGCCTATATACTAGTGGATATATATATATATATATATATATATATATATATATATATTTGTACCCCAAAATGTATCTGCATTTTAACAGCTGATAACTCAATTTTCATGCTGTTTTAGGTTTAATTGCTTTGAAATAATGAAAGAAGCAAAACTAACCTGTGAACAAATAAAATTTATCCTAAAGTGCCACTAGATTTTTTTTATGGGAATACATAACAGATAAAGTTTACAGTACACATCAGGCAACAGTTGAGGAATTGAGGGCACATACATACCAAATGAATTTATTCTTGATGTTTGTGATTCCATTGCTTCACATTATCAGCAGTGCCTTGACCAGTCATAAGTTTGAAAACAGGCATTGACAAAAAAAGTTATTCATATTTATAGAATCTTTTAAATTTTGAAAATGAATGGTATTTTAATAAACACTGACTTTATATTCATTGAAATTGTGTATCCATTTTTGGACACCATGTATCTATACACTGAGTGGCCAGATTATTATGACCACCTGACATTTGTAGGCAAATTAGCTATAATTTTGTGCTGAAGTTGCTAGAGGGCCCGGCCATTATAACATCTAAATAGCACAGCATACCTAAGTATCACTGATCACCAAGTCCACCCTGTCATGTTGATGGCATATCCCAATGGAGATGGCTTCTTCCAACAAGACAATACACCATGCCACGGTGCTCATATTGTGCAGAAGTGGTTTCAAGAACATGAGGGAGACTTTACCTTGCTTAGGTGGCCCCACAATCACCAGATCTCAATCCAATTGAGCATTTGTGGGATGATGTTAAAAGAGCCATCTGGGACTGCTGGCTCCTAAACCCTTGCCTGCCTGCCTGATTTCACCCCAAAACTCAAGCTTCTTCTTTTTTATTTTTAATATTTATATTTCTTCTTTATTTTTTATTTTAAAATTCAAGCTTCTTGAGAACACGAGACGTGTAACACAATTCCATATTCCTTTCAGAGAGCTAAGCATAGTAAACACAGCAAATACTTAATACTTAGGGGCTTCTATACAAACACTTTCCAAACAGGAATGTTTTAATAAGCAGTCTCTAAAAACTTGAACTGGAAAACCTAAAAGCAGAGTGCTCAAATTTCAGGCATCAGATGCTATTAGAAGGATTTTTATCCTAATTAAACTCTAATTCTGAGCTTTCAACCATCTGGACAAAGTGAACTTCAGTATCTCTAAACTTTTTTATTTTTATTTTTTGTGATTCCAAAATAGAGATTTATTTATTAAGAATTATTTAGTGTTTGCATAAAATTCACCAATTATTCCCCATTGGGTTTTTAACACACATGCAATTTTGGGGGGGTCCCTTTATTCACCCCAACATTTTAAAAATACAGCCCTTGTTAGTTCCAGGAGAGATAGTTAAGACAGCAAGGTGTTTCCTTGGGTCTCGGCATTAGGAAAGCTCATGGTCTGCACTCTGAGAGAACACACATGATAGGTAGTTTCTTAGGTAGAGTAGGCTGTCCCTGAAGAAAATACTTATGCAGAAGAATGCAAATTCAGTCATCTGTGGTCAGTTACTCATACCTGATAGCTTTAAAATAAAGTCCCCTTGGTCAAGGTCATCAAAGGCTTACTGGTTGTTTTCAACTATAATAAGCTGTCTGGAAAAAGATAGTAGGAAAGATCAGGGTCTATACTGACAGAACTGCAAGGCTGGGCTGTGCAACCACAGGAGAACACATTAGTGTGCTTTAAACAAAAATCTTGTATAATTTCAATTCAGACTCCTCCTGGTCCTTACATGGCCTGAAACATCACAGCACCAGGGCCTCATTTTTAAAATGAGGTGTAGGACTGGGCTCCCCCAGGATCATGCACCACATGGGGCTTGGGGACAGAAAGCCCTGGGACTTGATTTATTAGCAGCATTAACTGATTTTTATTATGCTGAAAGGAAGGCAGTCGTCTGTGCAGCCAAGAAATTAATGATTCAGAAGTAGGGTGGTTATTTATTGCTCTGTTAGGACAGACCCCGAAAATGACTTTTCAGAAAGCAGGGCTGTCCTCTGCAACCCCAGCCAGACTCTGGGACTTTCTGGGAAATGCAAGCCAAGGTGGCCTGCCAGCTGGCTTCACGGTGATTCTGGCTTGTCTGTTTCTGGGAATGCCGGCTGCTGGGCACGCCTACACCTTGTAGTTGAGCTTGGCATTCATCTTGGTGTACATCTCAAAGATGGCACGAATGGTGGCCGTGTAGTTGACCAGGAACAGGCAGACCTTCTCCAGGCACTCCTCCTCCATCACAGTCTGGCCCTTGGAGAGCGTTTTCCGGAAGCTGGACTTGTAGGACGTGGCATACAGCGCTGCCTGGGAGATCTTCTGGATGATCCAGCTGTGATACTTCTTGAGCACCATCTCATAGGCCTTGGTGGCATTGATGCGGATGAGGTTGGGGTGGCTCTTGTCCTGCTCTCCGTTGCAGATGCTCTGCAGGAAGACCTAGATGAAGTGGAGGCCCCTTTTCAGCCCCATCAGCACCAGCGTGGGCCCCACTTTGGGCCACTCTGCTCCATACATTTCCTTCTCTGCCTCCAGGATATTCTGCAGAGTCTGGGACTTGGTCAGGTTGATGTTGTAAACAGCTTTGATTTTTGTGATGTTACCACTTACTTCTGCCTTAGTGGGCGTACACACTGGGGACCCAAGGCAATCAAAGAAGGGCGGCAGGTGGGACACTGCCTCCAGGAAGGGCCCAATCTCAATCTGCTTGTCTGAAGGCAGCGGCTTCAGCAGATGCTCAGTCAGCAGCACAATTTCAGGGCTGAGGCCAGGGTCGATGCTGTTTTCTAATCAGATCTTTCTCTTCCTTCTCCAGCGTACTCCAAACCTACACCGAACAGATCACCCCAACCCCATAGACCCTTAAGGCCTTCTCCCCTATTTCTTTGACTTTCCCCCAACAAACTCCCACCCTATTGTGTTGCCTAGGAGTACCCCTAACCACTTCCTGCGGAGTGGGGCCAGCCTAGTGAGGGACCTTGGTGGTTCTGGTTTAATGGTCATTATGGTTGTGACTGTTATGATTGCTGGCTTTTTATATATATAGACCAGAGGCTTGGTGCACAAAATTTGTGCACAGTGGGGTGTGTCCCTCAGCCTGGCCTGCAACCTCTCAAATTTGAGACTGCTCAGGGGATGTCTAACTGCCAGTTTATACCCAATCCCACAGGGGATCTTGTGGAAGCCAACTTGTGGCAGCCATCTTGTGACAATGTCACCCTTGCCTGATGCCACCTAGGCTTTTATTTTATAGGATTTCCCCTTTTTTCCCCATTAACCTCTCCCAAATTTATGGTTTCTAAGTTGTAAGACCTCTTGGAAAATAGCACAGTCAAAAATCTAAACAAAATGTCAAATTATTAGTTCTAATATTTTTATGGTTTCATTTTTTACTTTAAATTTAGAATATATCTGTAGTTTATTTAGGTAAATTTTCCAATAAAAAAATGAATATGATTACAATCCTCCAAACAAAGCCAGATGCCCATATTAACCATGTTATACTTTCCTACATTATAATTATTCATTTTTAGTGATAATTAAATTAATATCTCTCACTGTGCCCTTTCCACATATATACCCATTGCCTCTCAGTAATACTTTACTAGTAATAGGACTAGAAGATATAAATTTTGTTGTATTAGCTAACATTTATGTAATCTTTACTTTGTACTAAATATTGTTTTGATTCTTTACATATATTAACTTTGATTCACACCACAATTCAACTATACAATTACTAGGTTAGATTTTAAGTTCCATGAAGAACAAAGATTATTTTGTATTTGTTTAGGTAATAGGCACTCAATAAATGGTTTTGAATGAAATAATAAATCAATAATAGTGTGCAAAATTTGTCATGAAAATAAAATAAAATTGACATTTGTTATTGATAACGCAGTTTTAAAATTTCAAATGACCTTAATATATACCTTTGCATAACATATTTTTGCTTCTCTGCTTTCAAAACAGCATTTTAAGAATATTTTAAAGAGTGTGGCATTATTTATGGAAATTAGAAGGAATACAAGATATGAGGGCAATATCAAGTTAAAGTAATATTGAAGCATGAGTATAGTTCTTTATGAGAGAGTGGTATTAGATTATATGCTTTATAAATACAAATAAACTATGTTAATAAATGGCAATAACATAAATATGGGTTTCACATATGGATAAATACTTATATCACATCAATGAGCTTTCAGAAAAATAATTAACTATGTTTATTTTATAATAAAACTTCAGTTGCTTCAATTATTAATTTATTTTGTGCCATGTTGAGAGGAATGTATATAGAATTTCTTTAAACAAAGACTGTTATATATTACTGTTTTAATATTTACTAATGAAAAGTTGTAGTATAATTTCAGTCATTGTATCTTTCCCAAAATTAGAATTCGTTTTATCATATAGAAAATACATATATTTAGCTACACATCTATAGTTGATGTCATTTCCTTAGAAAAAGGTAGATTTTGACTTCTAAAATTGTGTTTTCACTGGTGATATGTGATGAAGGAGTTTAAAAGTATGATCATATGACAGTATGATACACTTTTAGTTTAAGTTTCAAGAACTGAATTATTTTTATACTTTCCATTTAATAAGAAAGTGTGTCTGTTGGAAATGTGTGATACACTTAAAGTTCTAATACAACATTTTGTAATATTAGGTTATTGCTTATTTAAAATTTATTTTTTTCCCAATCCTAGTCTTCTTGGGAAGAATACATCCTATACCCACAGAGGATGACCTTGGTCATGTGATTTGCTCTTGTCACTGTGGAATATATAGAAATAATGGATGTTATTTCTGCATAAGCATGAAGGGCCTTGCATGATTCAGCTCGCTTTCTAGGACCATCTGACCTCATCAATGAGACAAACCTCTTTTAGGTAGCTTGGTCCTTCAAAAAGACAAAGAGATATTTGGAGTTGACCCGAGTTCAACGCATGATTAGAGACAAGCTCAGTCAAGTTTACTTTAAATAAACTGAAACCCAACCAACCTACAGTTAAACAAGCAAGAAATAAATTTATTGTTTTATTCCATTAATATTTTCCTGTTATTGGTTACATAGAATTGTTGGACCATAGCTATTATTTTACCTAAATATATTTTATTTTTTAATTTATTTTTACTGTTGAGGGTGTTACAGGTGGCCACACTTTCTCCTCTTTCGTCACCTTCTGCACACCTTCCATTCCACCCCAGGCCTTCACCGCAGTATTGTCTCTCTCCATGGGCTATAAGTTACCTGGTTAATGTTTTCCCTGAACTTCCATCCCCCCACTTCCATCTAAGATCTATCAGTCTGTTCCATGCTTTCATGTCTCTGGATCTATTTGTCCATCAGTTTATTTTGCTCATTAGATTCCACATATAAGTGAAATCATGTGATATTTGTCTTTATCTGATTGGCTTATTTTCTTATCATGATAATCTCCAGGTCCTTCCATGATGTCTCAAAGGATAAGAGAACCTTCTCTTTTATGGCTGCATAGTATTCCATTGTGTAGATGTACATAGCTTTTTTATCCACTCATCTACTGATGGGCACTTGAGCTGTTTCCAGATCTCAGCTATTGTAAATTGTGCTGCTATGAACACAGGGGTGCATACATTCTTTCTGATTGGTGTTTCAGGATTCTAATGATATATTCCTAAAAGTGGAATTTGTGTGTCAAATGGCAGTTCCATTTTTTTTTTTTTTGAGAAACCTCCATACTGTTTTCCACGGAGGTTGCACCAATCTGCATCCCCACCAGCAATGCACTAGGGCTCCCTTTTCTCCACATCCTCACCAGCACTTGTTTGTTGAGTTATTGATGGTAGCCATTCTGGCAGGTGTGAGGTGATACCTCATTGTCATTTTTATTTGCATGTCTCAGATAACTAGTGATTGAGTATTTTCTCATATGTATCTTGGCCATTTATTTGTCCTCTTTGGAGAAGTGTCTATTCAGGTATTTTGCCCATTTGTTAATTGGATTGTCTTCCTTTTGTTGACTTGTATAAGTTCTTTACATGTTTTGAAAATTAACCCCTTATCAGATCTATCATTGGCAAATATTTTCTCCCATACAGTGGGATCTCTTTATATTTTGAGGATGTTTTATTTTGCAGTGCAGCGCTTTTTAGTTTGATGTACTTCCATTAGTTTATTTTTCCTTTTGTTTCTCTTGCCCTAAGAATTGAATCAGTGAAAATTCTGATGTCTGAAATTTTACTGCCTATATTTTCTTCTTGGATTTTTATGGTTTCACATCTTACAATTTAGAATTTAATCCATTTTTAGTTTATTCTTATGTATGGTATAAGTCCAATTTTCACAACACCATTTATTAAAGAGTGTTTTTTCACTTCATTATATGCTCTTGCCTCCTTTTTGGTATAAGTCGATTTCTGTGGTCTCTGTTCTGTCTCATTGATTTATATGCCTGTTCTTGTGCCAATACCAGGATGTTTTGCTTACAGTGGCTTTGTACTATAGTTTGATATCTGGTATTGTGATCCTTCCAACTATGTTCTACTTTCTCAAGATTTCTTTGGCTATTTTGGTATCTTTTTTGGTCTCAAGTAATCTTTTGTTTTGTATCTGTGAAGTATGCTGATGGAATTTTAATAGGGATTGCATTAAACCTATAGATAGTTTTGGGTGGCGTATACATTCTAATGATGTTAATTCTTCCAATCCATGAACGTGGCATAGGCTTCCACTAGTTTGTATCTTCCTCTATTCTTTTATCAATGTCCTATAATTTTTCCAGTACAGATCTTTTACCTCTTTGTTTAAGTTTATTCCCTAGATATCTTATTTTTTTTTCATTGCAATAGTAAATGTGATTTTTTTTAGCTTTTCTTTCTGAGAATTTATTATTGGTGTATAAAAATTGCTATCAATTTCTGGGTATTAATTTTGTATCCTGCTACTTTGCCAAATTCATGTAATAAATTTAGCAGTTTTTTGGTGGCATTTTTAGAGTTTTCTATATACAATATCATGTCACCTGAGCAAGGATTACAATTTTACTTTCTCATTTACAATTTGGATGCCTTTATCTTGACATAATTTATATTGAAATTTGCAAAATGAATCTTTGATAGAAAGCACTATTAACAAAATTATAACTTTATTTATTTAAATGTCTAGAATATGTATTTTACACTTTTGCATTGACTAACTCAACAGTGTTTTTTTCTGTAAAGGTAGCTGAGAAAAAAATCAAATTGCTGGATCTATAATGATTAAGATTATGTATAACTACATATAATTGAATATAGCAAAATAATACAAGCTTAAATGAGATAGCTGTTTAATGTTCTCTCACAAAGAATCAGTTCAAACATCAGTTGTCCAGTGTGACATGTGTTTCACGGTACCATAGGAGACCTAGAGTTAAACTTCCTTTCCTGCTCTCAGAGAGTATGACCTTCATGTGAGAGATTCTCTGATGATCTAAGATAGCTGATGGTTAAGCCTTCACAAATGAATCACAGATCAGAATCAAGAGTAAAGACAAAGTTTTTTTTTTTAAGTTTTGGGAAAAAAATAAGTACCCTTCCTAGCTGATTAGGCTGTCTTTACTAGCCTCCATATATATGTCATGCAGCAGCTCTACTTGCATCTCATTGGCCAAGATTAGGTCACATGACCACATCTTGTTTAAAGGGAAGCTCAGAAATGTAGTACAGATAAATATTGGATTATTTAGCCAAAGAGTAAGGGGACTGGGATGAGTTTGGAAGTAGAAGTTCCAGTGACCACCCTCTAGTTTTTCACTAAGAAAAGGTATTTTATCTCATTAGCCATAAAAATCAGAAAAGAATCATACTTTATATTTCAGGATATTTCACAATCTAAATTTTCTAAGACTAAGAAAAAATGTACACAGAGTCTGAAATTACATTTCATCTGTGTTTGAATATGTTTTACATAATATTCTCATGTTCTTATCCACTCTCCCTTCCACTCTCAATTTAATAATAATCCTATCTATACATATAAAGAGGTAATATGGTAATTGTCCATTATGGTGTCCCAATAATGACCAATTTGCATATTGACAGACCAGCAGGAGGCTGTGTACACAGCAGGGGGTGGGCAGCCATAACCAAGTTCCTGGGAGTCTGAGGAGAGTGCCTGGCAGGAGCCTGGACTGCAAAAAAGGAAGAGAAAGTGGCCATGGGGAGCTCTTCCAATCCCCCTGCATGGACATCCTACCTCAGTCACCACATCCCCAGGAGGATGAATGGATACCCTACCCCAGCCCCCGCACCTCTGTGGGGACAGGGAGGCTGACCGGATCGCGAGAAGACCCAGCCTCAGGGGTAGCTTCAGCCTGCACCTCTGACTCCCGATCTCTTCCCCTGCTACCCCCACCAGAGGCGCCTACAACAGTAACAGGCCAGTGACCACCCATCAGTGCCCCCAAGGCACCCAGGGCCCACGGGCCACCACTGCTGGGCCCCCTCCATTGGGGTTGGACACACCTCTCCTCCCTACAACTCCAGACCTGGGTGGAGGCAGGTCGGAGCAGCCCCCCAAGGGCAGACCTTTCCCCCGACAGCAGCAGCAGCATCTCCACAGCAGAAGTGTGCTGAACCTCACTGGGGGCACAGCTAAACCCACCCTCCTAGCCCGCCTGGCTCTGCCTTGGCCCTGCCCCACCCCACTCCAGGAGATTGGAGCCTCACCCTGAGCAGGTACAGCTGCAAAACAGCCACATACAATTTAAAGAATGGCACCAAGCAGGAAGGTTTGACAGTTATTGCCCCTTCAGTCTCACCGCCCCCCTAGTTCCTCCCTAATGCCCTGCCTCCCGCCAGTGCCACCAGGGATGACCACTGCTTGCTGGCCAGAGCCCGTCCCTTCGAGGCCTGCAGAACCCTCTGCAAAGCTTCTATAGCTACAGTCCCAGGGAACAATCATGCCCTCCTTCCCTAATCAGCACCTGCTACCTGCAAGTGTACCCATGTGCTTAAAAAGAACATTCCCTTCCCATTTAGACATCACTTACTTGATGAAACATTTCTAGGTTTATTAGGTCAGAACCTCCTCATGACAACCCAGGTGGAGAAGAGATTACAATTCCCATGGTACATGCGTATGCATTCAGAAATGAAACTCAGAGAGGAAAAGCATTAAGCCCACTGGTTCCCAAGGTGCAGCACATGCCCCACGGAGTGTGGGGTCAGGGGGCAATTTGATTTTAAGTAGGGGCAATTTGAGAATGAGTTAACAGTGAATTTTTTGCATTTCTTTTGGTTCTAGGGGGCCTCATCTACTGCGTATCTTATATAATAAAAGGCTAATATGCAAATGACCAAGTGGTGGAATGACCAGTCACTATGATACATGTTGACCTCCAGGGTGCAGACACTCAACAGAGGAACTGTCCCCTGGTGGTCAGTGTGCCCTCACAGGAGGAGCGCCACTCAGTCAGAAGCCGGGCTCACAGCGGCAGTGGTGGGAGCCTCTCCCGCCTCCACGGCCATGCTAAAGATGTCCAACTGACAGCTTAGGCCCACTAAGCCATCAGTTGGAAATGCCCCCAGGGCTCCCGGACTGTGAAAATGCTCAGGGCAGGCTGAGGGACACCCCCCCCCGTGCATGAATTTCGTGCACCAGACCTCTAGTATAATAAAAAAGGGGGTAATATGCAAATTGACCAAATGGCAGAACCACTGGTCACTATGATGTGCACTGACCACCAAGGGGCAGATGCTCAATGCAAGAGCTGCCCCCTGGTGGTCAGTATGCTCCCACAGGGGAGAGTGCTGCTCAGCCAGAAGCCCAGAAGCAGGGCTCATGGCTAGTGAGTGCAGCGCCAGTTGCTGCCACCTCCACAGCAAAACTAAGGATGTCTGACTGACAGCTTAGGCCCACTCCCCTGGGCCTAAGCCATCAGTTGGATATCCCTGGAGGACTTCTGGACTGTAAGAGGGCACAGGCTTGGCCTAGGGAACCCCTCCCTCAGAGTACATGAATTTCGTGCACCAGTCCTCTAGTACCATATAAAAAGAGCTTGGTTCCTCATTATGGGGTTTGTTTTTTTTTTATATATATATATATATATATGACCCTGGTTTGGTGTATTTGAATGAATGAATGAAATGTATTAGTAAATCTTGTTTTGCAATGGTTTCCATGAAAAAAAATATAATATTGGAATTTTTTATCCAAAATGAATAGATACTGAACTCTATACATTTTTGTAAGCATTGCTTATTTTCTTACTGATTTTTCTACTAGCCTTATAATTTGAGAACACTGATGATTAGGACCTTTACTATCACCAATAATTGAATTAAATCTATAGTATATCAATACATTTAAATTTTTAATCCATTATTTTCTTTTTTAAATTTTCTTTTTCAATTACAGTTTACATTCAATATTATTTTATATTAGTTTCAGGTGTACAGCTTAGTGTTAGGCAATATTATAATTTACAAAATTGACCCTCCTTTTATCCCCCCAAATATTTCAAGTACCCACCTGGCACAGTACATAGTTATTACAATGTCATTCACTTTATTCATCATGGTATAGTTTACATTCCCAAGACTATTTTGTAACTACCAGTTTTTACTTCTTAAACCCTTCACCTTTTTCACCTAGCCTCCCAACCCTCCTCTCTGATAACAATCAGTTTGTTCTCTGTTTCTATGATTTTGTTTCTATTTTTTGTTTATTTTGCTCTTTAGATTCCACATATAAGTGAAATCTTATGATATTTGGATTTCTCTGACTTATTTCACTTAGTATAATATCCTGTAGGTATGAGGTGCTGTATCATTGTAGTTTTAATTTTCATTTATCTTATGGTTAGCGACTTTTTTATTTCTATTGGACGTCTGTATTTCCTTTTTGAAGAAGTATCTATGCAGGTTCTCTGCCCATTTATTATTTGGATTGTTTTGTGTTTTTTCGTATTGGGTTGTACCAATTTTTTATAAATTTTTGATATTAATCCTTTATCAGATGTTTCATTGGTGGATATGTTCTTCCATTCAGTGAGTTGTCTTTTCATTTTGTGGATGGTTTCCCTTGCTGTGCAAAAACGTTTCAGCTTGATGTAGTCTCGTTTCTTCTCTTTTGTTTCCCTTGCTGAAGGAATTATATCATTACTTTATATTAAAGTTTATGAAAATATATTAACCTGAGGCTTCTCCCTATGAGTGCAAAATTAACATCCCAAGTAGATATCTATTTAAGCAATAACAAGCTAAAGTAGCCTAATGAAACTTTGAAAATATTCGTGGTGACATTATAGATTTTAACTTAGTTACATTGAATTAGTCAATGAAATAAATAGTGAGAGTTCAATAATGTTGGCTATTATAAATAATATTACAAAATAATAATTACTCAATTATTTGAGCAGGAGAATAAAATTAAATTATAGACATAACTCAGAGAAATTGTGGGTTTTGTTCTAAACCACCCCAATAAATTGAGTTATAAATATGCCTTAGAAATACTGTGGGTTTGGCTTCAGACCACCATAATAAGGTGAGAACTGCAATAAAGCAAGTGATAGTCTTTTTGCAGTGATGAGTCTTACCTTCCATTTGAAAAAAAAAAGTAATGCCTGTGAAAAACAATAAAGTAGAACACAATAAAACAAGATATTTCTGTACTTTGGTGGCAAATGTAGGATGGTAGGAATCAGAAATCACTAGAAATAAGGAGTTTATAAAGCTATTAGAGGAAATTATTGATGAGCAGTAAGAGGGTCTGGTGGCATTTAAAGCATCACAATGTAAAAGTGCTAGTAATTAATCCAGAACATAGCATTAGTAAAACATCTTTGAGATGTAAAGTAATAACCAGGTTGTTCATAAAAATAATTGAAGAAAGCAATTAAGATCTCCTTTTGTCAGAAAATACCAAGAGGAATTGCCAATATAAAAACCCTGAATCATGATCTATTTGCATATTCTGGAAAACCTAACTATAAAGACAAAAGCTTACTGAGTTGCTTAATTCCAATTTATTAGGCTTGAAATATATAATGAATTAATCTTTAGATCGAGGCATCCTTTCACCTGCTGATTCGAGTATAACAAGAAACTAATTAGACTGTGTTATTTACAAACTTGATAGGAAACCAGTTTGTCTTCCACAGCAATTTATCATTACCTGCTAAAGAATGACTATTTTTTTTGTTATATATGGTCTCTAGGCTGGTTTTCAATGTTGTTCTGTTTTAATAGATGAAAGTAATAAATGCATGGTTGAAAGGATACGCCAGTAATACACACAAACGCTTTCCTGAGGCAATATTGAAATATGTTGTCACTTAATGATTTATGTAACAGTTATGAGCACAGAACTCAACACTACCAGAGCATACATTCACTGGAATGCTGAAATAAAATTCAGAAAAGGAATCTGAATTCTCTTAAATTGTCAGGAATCACAAAAGGAAAAGCTTTTTGTAGGACTAACCCTCCTTCTAAAGATAGATTAATTATCTTAATCTATCACCCATTGCTGTGTAATTCAGTTCAACATAACCAGGCCTTCCTTTGTTTAAAAATCCTTTATCACTTCTTTAAGGGAATATGAATAAAGTATACATTTGTCAGAAAAAAATTGTGAAACCAACACAAGTATTATAACAATAGAAGTTGGAGGATTGTGTTTAAGAGTGAGAAGATAGCCTTGAAACTGGACAATATTTGGCTCTTATATCATTTCTTTTGCTTCTTACCAGCCATGTGACTTGAGAAGTTGTATCAATTCTTCAAATGTCAGTTGCCTTAATTGAAGAAACAAGGATAATAATACCAACCTCATTGGATTTTTATAAGGATTAAATGAAAAGTAATGTGTAAAATCTTTTGTACAAGTTTGGCAAAAAGTTGGTATATATATATATATATATATATTTATATATATATATATATTTTATTACTACAAAAAATTAAAATATATATATTTTTTGTAGTAATAAAAATACTTTAATGAGTATTCCCTACTATCATCCTAAACTGCAATTCTGCAAACTTTGGAAGATAAATTAAGTGTACTTTTAAAGGATTGGCCTTTCTGATGTCTGGTGGCTGATTTAAGGGCCATACTACTAGTATACAGAAGTCATCCTTTAGGCACCCTACTGGCTGGGGTCACAATGAATTGGAGGGAGCTTGAGTAAGTATGGTTTGTACTAAAATCACATCAGAGAGTCCTATGTAACAAAAGGCTAATATGCAAATAGACCAAATGGTGGAGCAACAGGAACAATCAGTTGCTATGACATGTGCTGACCACCAGGGGATGTGTGTGGAACATGGCGGGTGTTGGCTGCAGTGGGATGATGGAACAGATGAGTGGGGGTGCCATACCAAGGCGGGCACCGGTTGCTGTCATTGGGGTCAGCCTTTGGTGGTTACTGAAAATTCTTTGCTTCCGCATGCTGCAGTCCTACATGGCACTCACACCCACTGCCAGCATCAGCCCCTCTCGCACCCACAGCTGGTGCTGGAGTCACCATTCACACCCACTGCCCATGTCTAGCTCCAGTCCCGATCACTTGGCAACATCAGTGAGTGCAAGTGGCAGCTGCCTGCCCTGATCGCCCTTTAGCACTTCTCCACCTCCCCCTGCTCCCGAGGGGTGATCAGGGCAGCAGCCACCACTTGCACCCGCTGATGGTGTCGGCCCCACTCTCACTGCTGCTGGCACTGGCCCCAATCACTCTGTGCCATCAGCGTGTGGGAGCAGTGGCAGCGGGAGCAGGGCTGCCAGCAGACAGGTGACTGAGGGATGTGGCAGGAGGGGCCAGGCAGGGGTGCAGAGGATGGGCCAAGACCTGCCCCTGTGTCTACCACAGCCTCCCAACCCACAATTCCTTTCAAGGTGCACAAATTTGTGCAGTGGGCCCCTAGTATTTATATAAGCTTAGTTTTTTTGGTTGACTTCTCAATTCCTATGTAAAGAACACTGTAGTTGTCAAATTTATCCCCAGAAATTTAATTAGAGTATTGAAATATGAATGTACTATAACTACATTTTTATTTATTTAAATAAATGTTATATTATGTTTCTTAAAAGAAGGTTGTAATTCATTTTTAGCAGAGTTACCATTTGTTTCTTGAAAAATTGTTTCTCATAATGATACCATTTCCCCACAGGTAGAGATATGTTATCCTAACTGTGACCAAAGTGACAATTTTTCTGAGCTAGAACCATCCATATACAGTTCTACCACACAATGACACATTGACTTGTATAGGCTTAGATAAGAACTTTTTCAAATGTTCAAATTGTTTCTTTTTCAAACCTTAAGATGTTTTATTATAATTACAGTATAAAAGAATGCAAGTCTCATTGTTTAAAAAATGCCCAATAATCAGTGAATGATTTGTGTGCTGAGATTGTTATAATTTTATGCATGCTCTATCCTTTAAATAAAAAGAAACAAAACTTTATTAAGTGAAAAAGATTATTTAATTATTGCATCAAGATTTATCTAACCTTTAATAATCTTATCAGTTACACGTCAAATCTTTTAAATTCTATCAAATCATGATTCTATGAAGTATTTTATTCAATATAGTTTATAAATTCATGATTACAATTCATGATAAAATTTATTACCAAGTAATTCTATAAAATAGAAAAAATATTTTATCTTATATTAATGTTAACTAGAAGCCTGGTGCACAATATATTGTGCACTGCAGGGGGGGGGTCCCTCTGCCCAGCCTGTGCCCTCGCACACTCTCACAGTCTGGGACCCCGCCCACCTTGGGGCCCGCCACCCACCCGCCTCGCCCACCTCATCTGTGCCGCACCAGCCTCCATGGCTGCCGGCCTCCATCTTGGCTGGATTAATTTGCATACAGCCGCTCTCATTGGCTGGCGGGCGTGGCTTAGGCATCCCGGAGAAATGGTCAATTTCAATATTACACTTTTATTAGAGTAGAAATGTAAGTGGAAAGTTAAAAAATGTTTTCTGGAGCATTTCTGTTACTAAATAAGTTTTAGCAATTACCTTTGAAATCCCATGTATGTCACAAAGGATCTAGAGTGTTTAAATGATCTAGAGAGCAGTGAGCAGGAAAAGAAGGCTAGCAAGATTCATTTCAACATTCAATTTGTTGTGTATGTCTTCTGAGATACAAGATTTACCTTTGCTCTACACTTTTATTAGTTTACTTTTCCAGATAGTTTTAATTAAAAAAACTATAATCTTACCCATATTAATAAAATAGGTGAAAATGTAATAATTTTTATAAAACAAATCTCATTGAATTGTTTGGGATTAAACTAAATAATGACAAAAATGTTAGAACAGGTCCTAGGATATAGTATTTAATAAATGCTAGTTAGTAAATGTGAGTCTGAGAAAAAAGATACATACTGAGAAAGGTTCCTGCTGGGCTCAAATTAAAAAACAGGAACAAAAATCTGAGCCTAGCAGCCATTTCTGCACAGGGGCCTCTCACAGAAACTGCACTTCATGAAGCCGGTACTGAACTGCCTGCCTCTGCACTGAGCTGCCTTCCTGCC
This sequence comes from Murina feae, assembly GCA_004026665.1. Classification (NCBI taxonomy): domain Eukaryota; kingdom Metazoa; phylum Chordata; class Mammalia; order Chiroptera; family Vespertilionidae; genus Murina; species Murina feae. The sequence goes on from PVJC01015518.1 coordinate 31,944, forward strand.
GTGCTCCTGCCCTTACAAGGAATTCCTGGAATCCTGTTTCAACCAATAGGCCTTCCTCATCTGAGCTGCACAGCTTCAGCCATTGAGAAAGGCTTTATTCTGATTAATCAGGGCAGTGCTTTATTGTCTAATCAAACTGCGAGGATTTGGAGTTCTCATTTGCATGAGGACAGACCAGTCAGGGACAGGGTGGGACTTCTCTCCATATAAGCCAGCTCTCCTCTGTCCCTTTTCACTGAGGATGGGATACTCACCTCCCTGCCTGAGCTGAAGAATAGAACATGTCTCATCAGAGCAGATGAAGCAGACTGGCACAGGGTGGAGAAAGCCAAGGCAACCATTGTGGAGTGGGGCAGTCAGAACAGTGCAGCGCAAAGCAGACCTCAACTCTGCTCTGCTCCTCAGCCAAAACACAACTGAGCTGCTTTGCACTGAATTAAGTTTCCTTCTTTATTGCACCCCAAGTTGGAGATTCCTGTTTGGCCTTCAATTGGCACCAACAACCATTGGTTGACAGCTATATTTTTAATATTCTCATGTACTAGTAACTCTTCTAATATATTTTAAACAAATTGGGACTATAAATAAAGTCACATTTAAAAAAATATATGCCAAATAATTAAGATTAGGTGTAATGCTAATTTTTGTTTTTAACTCATGCCCTTAATGTTAAGGGAATGAGTTAGACATTGCATAAACATTAAAAATTTTCAGGGTGCAAAGGAACTCCTCTTATACAAAGTTCTGTTCTAATATTTGTCTTAATTTTTTGGAACTATCTTTTTTGTTGTTGCTGTTAACCCTCACTCAAGGATATTTTTTTCCATTTATTCTTAGAGAGAGTGAAAGGGTGAGAGAAGAAGAGAGAGAGAGAGAGAGAGAGAGAGAGAGAGAGAGAGAGAGAGATATCAGTATGAGAATGACACATCTATTGATTGCCTCCCATATGCGCCCTACTGGCTCCTGGGTTCAAACCTGCAACACAGGTACTTGCCCTTGACCAGCAATGGTACCTGTGACCCTTCAGTATGCAGACAGGTGTTCTAACCACTGAGGGACACTGGCTGGGGCTGGAACTACCTTTTTGACTTAAAATTATAGTACCTTAATATGTTTAGAGAGTTTCAGCCTCTATTTTTCTTATTCTATTTTTCCCATTTCTATAATCACCAAACAAGAATATTTCATTTGGTTGTGATTCAAAACTTGGTTCTATGTGACTGTTTAGTTCTCATTTTTAAAAATCACTCTTGAAATAAATTTGCAAGGTGTTTCATTTTTACACCAATGATGTTTACCAGAGTCTCCACCTGCTTCTGGAGTTCACATTCCTCCAGACAGCAGGGCTGCTCACTAAAACAGAAAAGGAAAGAAAACATCCAAACTGTGTGGAAAAAAAAAAATGAGAAATCCACTGAAGCTGTCTTTATCTGAGGGATGATACTTTGTTTTATTTGTAATCAGGTAACTGTTTTTAGGAATGTAAATTGGAAAAACTATGGAGAATAGCATTCAAGACTTTCAAAGCTAAATGCAGACTACTAGTATACTATGTAAATTAGAAACTTTATAAAGAGCATTTGGGAACTGGAAATACAGCTTTTTTTTCTAAGTCTATTTTATCAGCTGCTCTATCATTACGTAAAATTATAGTAGAAGAGGCCGAGGTTTATGGTCAAAGAATGTGAAGACACACAAACACACACTAGCACAAAACTAAAAACACAGCAACTGAACTTTGAAACAATTTTATAATATTTAAACAAAAACAGTAGCCTTGAGAGCCTAGGATTTAAATCAAATGGGAGTTTGTGGAATTAGGAGTGGGCAGGAGGCTGCAGAGAAAGAAAAGGTGTTGAATGAAAGGTCAGGAATAAAATCACTGGGAGAAATTGTAATGCAAATACACAGAATCACGAGGCATGGGGGATATTTTTGTAAAAGTGAGGGGAAATAGAACAAGCCCTAGAAGTTCCCTGAGAAAGGCACCTCAGCCCCCTGGCGGAGGAGCAGTGTGGGCTCACTTCCCACATGGAGCTCAGGGAGGCTGCACAGCTTTCCCAGGAGCTCAGGGCTGCCTGGGGAGCCCTGGACTAGCAAAGTAGCACAACTGAGGCTGGTTTTCAGACCTGGAACCTGCTGGACTTTTACTTCACTGCGATGCAGATGGATGTCTAAAGCTGAAATATACACAAATACATCCATCCCTTTACTTATGTTCAGTAATGAGGATATAGAATTTCAAGTCAAAAGATGTTAGTGACATTGTGGCTGTTACTAAATTTTACAAAATAAGATTGCAACAAAATAGCAGGTCATTTGTACTGAAAGAAAGAACTGCTAGAATTCCTCAAAGCCAGTGCACTTTTTTAATATTCCATATTTAAAATTCATTATATACTAATAATTCAAATGAACTTGCCATCATGTAGGCAATAGAGTGAGTTATTTAATGGATATATATTATTATCTCTGTATTTATAAACTTTGCTCTATACCAACATCTGTCAATCTAATTCTCACCATTGCATTATTTAAATTCTGATTTAAACATTGATCCCCAAATGCTTTCTATAAGCCTTAATATTGCATTATGATTACAGTGAGAGAAAAAAGATGTTCTGTACTTTATAATGGCCTACCACACTTGTGAAAATGCAAATACAATGAAAAACAGATGTTGTCCACATACGTCAGGAAATAGCACAATGTTTTTAATGTTAGGAGATGTTGATATAATCTACTGAAGCATTAGTCATAAATCAATCTGTGGAAAGCTTCAAGCTAGCTTTTAAGAAAAGCTATTTAATTTTACCTTAGACATAAAAATATAAGCCTCCTCAGAGGAATGAGAAACAAAAATATTAAATGTCTGTATATCTAAAAAATACGATGTCACTTCTAAAGGCATTACTATCATAAGCAAAGTATGAAAAACAAAATATTTCCAGGGGTTGAAAAAAATGACTCTAATTCAGAAAAATGTATACTAAATGTGAAGTAAATGAG
>PVJC01015519.1:0-34952 GCA_004026665.1 Murina feae
AAAATTGTGTGAGAAGAAGCCAATAAGGAAGTCAAATACAATTTTGTGTGAAGGAGATAACATTAAAAAAGAAAGTTAATAGGGGTGACCAGGCCCGTAGGGGAGGGCAGTTAGGGGGATCAGGCAGGCAGGCAGGCAGGCAGAGTGGTTAGGGCAGGCAGGCAGGTTAGCAGTTAAGAACCAGAGATCCTGGATTGTGTGAGTCCCCAAGAACTCCATATTAGAGAGGATGCAGGTCGGGCTGAAGGACCATCCCCCCGCATCCCCCATGCCCGTGCATGAATTTCGTGCACCGGGCCCCTAGTTATTTTAATAATTGAATGACACACAATAGCATCACTAAACCTTAAAAATTAAAAAAAAATTAACAAAGAAGATTCAGGATCACTACAATGAAACTAAAAAACAAAACCAACCAAACAAAATGCTTAGAAAAATTAAAGAGATCTAGGTAAGTGGAAACATATCTAATATTTATGGATTGCAAGATAATATTAAGATGTGACTGTTATCCCAAATGATTCTTAAAACAACAGTTTCAATTAATAATCCCAACAGGCTTGTTTAGAGAAATTGACAAGTAGGCTTTAAAACTTATATGAAAATGCAAAAGATCTAGAAAAACAAACAATACTGACTAAAACAAAAAAGCTGAAAGACTCATGCTAACTTTTTTTAATATTTACTGTTAACATGAACTATTCAAAATAATTTGGGATTATCACAGGAATTTGTAGCTTCAAAACATCTCTATTATACTTATTTTAAAAATAAGCTCTACTTCATTGCTTTTCAAAAATGTGTCTTTATTGTTGAAAGTATTACAGATATCTCCTTTGTTGTTTTTTTCCCATTGACCCCTCCACCTTGCACTTGCCCCTCCCAGGCCTTCACTACACTATTGCTGGGGTGATGCTGCCAGTGTCCTGCCTTGGCTGCTATGGGAGCCACCACCTTTATCGCAGAGTGACAGTTAATTTGCATATTACTTTTATTAGATAGGATACACACACACACACACACACACACACACACACACTGAGTGGCCAGATTATTATGACCACCCCATCAGTACCTCCCTCGTTGGACCACCTTTTGCCTTCAGTGCTGAGGCAATTCTTCTCTACATTGACTCCATGAGATGTTGAAAGGTGATGTGAGGAATCTGACATCATGCCTGATGAATAGCACTGTCCAGTTCTGTGAGATACGATGGTTGTGGAACCAGCTGCCTGATGGCTCTTTTCACTTCATCCCACAAATGCTCAATTGGATTAAAATGTGGTGATTGTGGTGGCCACCTAAGCAAAGTCAAGTCTCCCTCATGTTCTTGAAAGCACTCCTGCACAATATGAGCACCGTGGCATGGCGCATTGTCTTGTTGGAAGAAGCCATCTCCATTGGGATATGCTATCAACATGGTAGGATGAACTTGATCAGCAATGATACTTAGGTATGTTGTGCTATTCAGACGTTTATAATGATCTGGCCCTCTAGCAACCTCAGCACAAAATTATAGTTAATTTGCCTACAGATGTCAGGTGGTCATAATAATCTGGCCACTCCGTGTATTCTCTTTACTGTCCACTGTATCTTTGTTACCCTTCTTCACATAATGTATCCCATTTATCATCCTTCTGAAGGTCACTAAAACCACCAGCTTACAAACAACCTCAACATCTTTGTCTTCTTATCTTTCTGTTTACATGAGCTGGCAGAGTTTAAGCTTTATCAATCTAACTGTCATCACCACTACTTCATTCAGGTTGCTGATGTCCTTGGGGAAAATCCCTCAATTATATTGATTCTTGTCAGTACACTGTCCTTGCCTGCAATTTCAGGGGGATATCATAAAATGTTTGAAATATGTAGTATGTTTATTTGTACTTAGTTCCTAACCCAACATGTTGTGCATTCTAGAAAGTCAAGTAATGCCACCTGATGGATGGGATTTGTTCTACCAAGTCTTATTTATCCAAAGCTATTCCATGCAAATTCGGTACTTTTCATGTTTGTCAATTGTGAATTTATTTTTAAAACATTTTTATTATTGCATCTAACATACTAGATAAAATTTTAATGTAAATGAGCTTTAAATGATAGCAATAATTGGTTTCAGTTGTCCTCACTTTATTATTTTCACTGTTCTTGATATCTCTGTCGATCAAAAAATTCACAAGGCAGTTTCAGACTTAATGGCATTTTGTTCCCCTGGCTTTCTGCACATTATATTTCTAATTAAGTCCTGTGTTATTTTAGTATTTTACTTGTTTGGCCCATTATCTTTCTTCCTTTCAGGTTAAATGTTGTAAACCGAAAACGAGTATAATAGCTGCCCAATTAAATTGTAGAATGAAGGAAGCTCGCTTATCAAGTCCCTCCTTGAAGAAGAATCTCTCTGGGGGGTTATCTGCAGCTAAGTGTGGCCAAGTGACAAAGTTGGCTCTTCTGGAACATGGGTTGTAGATGTGATCTATGTAATATTTGAGTGTCTTGCTCAAAAGAAAGTTGCCTGTCCTCAATTAACGTTCCTATTTCCAGAGGCTGAAATAGGAACCTGGCTTAAAAAAAAAAAAACACACTTCATTTGAATGTATAGATGAAATCAGTGCTTACTGTAAGGGAAGAAATGGCAACAAAATGAAAAGAACCTGGACTCCTTCATAGAAAGAACTGCACAGAGGCGTGATGCTTTTCAGTCTGAACCACTTTCAAACTGCATGTGTGAGAGAAATAACTCCTATTTAAACTAACGTGGTCTGTCATCTCTTTGTAATCAACTTAGTCTTTCATTAATAGGCAAAAAAAAATGATACCTGCAAGTGAAGTGCACCTAAAAAAAATTATGTGGCAGCAGCATGGCTATAAAAAGGTGTAAAGGGATGGCATGCGTGTTCTGGCCGGGATGATGACTCATATTGGAAAGACACTGGAAAGCTATCATCTGTGATAATTTCAGTAGCAGATCACATGCTTACCAAAGCTATAGCTTTACTGGAACCTGTTAGAAAAAATCAGACAAGATGTGTTTGGCTGCTCTTTAGTGTTTTAGCAAAGTATCTAGAAAGGAGAGCTGAGATCAGACAAGAAATGACTTTTTTTTTTTTTGCAATCCTAAATAGAAGAAAATAGAGCACTTCTAAGCAAGGCAACCTCTGCCTTTAGTCAGCAACCATTGACTGTGCCACTAGTAACCCAGGCTCCAAGAGCATGAGAATACCAACTGCTTTTTTATCTAAAGAGCAGAGATGGGCTTGTTACTTTTAATCTATCTCCAAGGCTTCCAAATTAAACTATTCAGGCAGCATAGGGAGCCAGTCTGCAATCAAGCTCAGACTGAAGATGTAGCCTTGTCATACAAATGCATTGTTTCAGGTTATCTTCAATTTAGCTGACTTTCCATCATTGAGGAGTAGATTTGTCTAGCCCAGAACCAGTCAATAGAAGAAATGGTAGATGTAGGTACATAGCTAGAGAAAAACTTTGGGCATTGGTTATTTTAGCAACAAACAAACAAACAAAACAAATAAAACAAACAAAACTAAAATAAAATAAGGAGAAAATCTGTTTTTTGAGAGAATTTTATGGTCAAGAAGACCAAACAAAATGCCTGCCCTACCAGTCATTTGCTTATGATAGACGGATACATTGTTCTATTGCATTTTGGTGGAAGGTGGTAATATACATTGTCAACTAGTGTATAGATTATCAGATTGCATAGAGTCATATTTAGGCTTGATGGAGAGGCTATATGCTTCAGTAAGAGATTCTATACTAAGCAAGATGCAACAAATTGTGGAATAAGTTTACTTATGGGAATAAGAGAGGACATTTGGATCCATTTATTTGCTTTTCTACAAATCCATTCTTCCATTTCAGTAGACTGTTGCTGGGCCCATCACTGGGGAGACATTTTCCAACCTCCTTTAGTTAGTTATGACTATCTTTTCATCAGGGGAATGTGAAAACGAATGAGTATCTAACTTACTTGTTAAATGAAATTCATTTGAATTGCCGTTTCTCTCCCTACAGGTTACAGTACAGAAAACTGTTGACTTACATTCAATAGTGCAGATCAGAATGAACTTGGCAGTGGCTAATTGAAAATGTGAAATGAATCTGAGACCCTATTTATTTTCTGGAGTAGAGTCATTGGCTTGCATTCACCTCCAGAATGATGAGAGGGGAAAAATGGTTTAATAAGTTAAACCATTGTATTTTGAGTTTAAAATTTAATATATTATACTAAACAAGTCTATACTGCAACTAATATAAACCAGATATTTAATTCTGTACAAATGTTATTATTTCATTTTTTTTAGATAGTATGAGGCTATATTTGGCACATTTTGTCATGATTTTGGGGGGACAAAATATCTACAGATTTTTGCTTTTCAAAATATTAACTTTTTAAATAATTTTTTCTCATTGTAGAAAACAATTAAAAATACTATTATATTTTTCAATAAAATGTGTTAGATATAGTTAACATGTACAAACATTATCAGAGGAGAAAAGGAATATTGTTGTATAGAAGTTTTGAAATTCAAAGAGACTTCTTGCAACTACTAAATATTTTTGAACAATTTTTTCATTTCTGTAAATACAAATTAACAATTCCTCTATCTTATTTATTGGTTACATCTGTGAGTCTTTAAGAATTAGAGCCATATGACTATATCACATATTTTTAAATAAAAACTAAACTTCTCTTAAATTAGACAGTGAGCCTTAAGAAATTCAAAACATTTCCATTGAAATAGAAAACATAAACTTCATTTAAGCATTTGGTTGGATGTGTTCTGTGTTCTGGTTTACTTTTGTAAATTCACTAACAGTTTATCCATTGTCTGGAGACTCTGACAAGTGATATATGCTCCAAAACATACTCCAAATGTTCTTTGTAAGCAGAATTGATGAATAGGTAAATATATTACTCACTCCTTAGCAGTCAGTGATTAAACTTCCATAATACAGTCCTTTTCTCTACACGTGGTAATTTATTGCGAGTCCTGAGTTGCCATTCAGGTAGTTCCTTCTCCCCCATTTTGATGCAATTTTCCCAAGGACATACCACCTATAGATTATATTGATCAATGTTTAGAAAGTGCTTTGTAATTGTCTAGCACGTGAATGGGTTATTCTATGAGACTGGGCAACTGTTAATATAATCCAAACTGTTTTTAATTTTAACTCACACACTAGAGGTAAAATGAAACTTTTAAATTTTCCATTATTTAAACTGTACATTTAAAAACATTCAAATATGAACAACAGAGGATTTCCTTTTTCTTGCTTTGCACTAAATTCTTAGGATGCAAGGGCCGTTGAATTCCATTTGCTTCTGGTAAACAAATTACATTTAAAAAAATCTGTTTCCACTTATAGAATTTTGAAACGTGATTTTAAAAGTATAAGCTAGTTCTTTTTGAAAAATCCAGATCTTTAATTCTGTCAAATGTATGTTGACTCAATTCAACCTTCTTCTCTCAATTTAGGATGGCTCTCATCAATGTTATCTTTTTATGGATGCTTTATTAAAATGATTATTATGAAAAATAGAATCAATTATTAGAAGAAATGTTATCTGAAGTTAGAATTATACAGACCAAAGTTATATGGGTTTGATTTCCTAATTGGCCTTCTTTCTCCAATCTTGTCAGACTATAATCTACAATTCTCACAAAAGACACCTACCTATCATAACTAATAAAATATCAATGAATAGCCTTGACCGGTTTGACTCAGTGGATAGAGCGTCGGCCTGCGGACTCAAGGGTCCCAGGTTCGATTCTGGTCAAAGGCATGTACCTTGGTTGTGGTCACATCCCCAGTAGGAGGTATGCAGGAGGCAGCTGATTGATGTTTCTCTCTCATCAATGTTTCTAACTCTCTATCCCTCTACCTTCCTCTCTGTAAAAAATCAATAAAATATGTTTTAAAAAATATCAATGAATAGCTTTTGTCATTTCAACTTTGTCTGTTTGTTTGTTTGTTTGTTTATTTTTGTTAATCCTCACCTGAGGATATTTTTCCATTGATTTTTAGAGTGAGTGGAAGGGAGAGAAAGAGACAGAAAGAAATATAGATGTGAGAGAGATGCATTGATCAGTTGCCTCCCTCATGCACCCAGACCAGGGCCGGGGAACCTGCAATCAAGGTACATGCCCTTGACCAGAATTGAACCCAGGACCCTTCAGTCCACAATCAGATGCTCTATCCACTGAGCAAAACTGGCTAGGGCTATTGAAAAGTGTTAGAATTATTTCACATAATCATATGAAGCCCTCAGTTTAAATAGTATCAAAAAAATCAGGTTTCATCAGCAAATGACATTTTAGCAATTCCAATTTCTTAGTTCTTACTTAAAAATGTTTTTTTTTAATACACTAGTAAATTCCTTCAGACACCCAGAATTGTTGGGTGATTTCTTATTTGAAATAGCTATTTTATCAAAATATATATTTGAACAATCTAAGAATAATCAAAATATGTTAAAATATCTCTACATATCCATTGCATTTTTATTGTGTTAGCATTTGATTTCTGCAAATATATATGCTACATCATACATATTCAAATATCTCTACTTATTTCATTATTATTTAATTTGAAATAGCTGGGGTTCTCTTAATGTTTCATCTCCTGCTCTCTTCATTCACCAGTGCAACTCCCATGTTCTTTCTATCCATTGTCAGAATAACTTTCTTATTAACTCTATTTCATGTGCTATTAAAGCTAACCTCTCACGCAGTAAGGACGCATTTATAATCTCCCAAGGATCCATGCTCATGCAAGCATCTCACAGGGATTTTTATGGGAGGCAGGTTTCCATTTCATAGGCCTTGACATAGAGACAGCAAGGCAGTATTAGAACACCTTTATTTGTCACTTATCTCATTTCCTGCCAAACTGATGGAGCTTCGGGAATTTTTGAGTTGTGGCATCATTCGGCATCTCAAAGCAATAAACTTGGGTTTCTAACAGCACACATCCTCTGCTGCACTTCTGCTGCACAAGGCCCTCTACAAAGAGTTACCTTAAAGTGGCTCATTATTTAAAGCCAGTGTAAGAAAAGTATTTCCACTGGCCACGGAGAAAAGTCCCCTCTGAGGAAAAATTGTATAATGCCTCCCAGGTGTGTAAGAAAGGTGAAAAACTACAGTTCCTCCGAGGTACTGTTCATGACTTAGTGGGCTTATGAGTTCCCTGACCGACGACTCATCTGCCCTGCGAATCCGAGGTTTAATTTAATGGACAGATTCTCCAATAGAGGCAGACGGAAATAAATGCATTAGACAGTGCAGGCAAGGAGCAAAAGGAAAAGGCTTGGACCATCAGGATTTTTGTAATTTTGAAATACTATGTTGTTTCAAACAATCTCACTTTTTCTTGCTTAAGTTTATCTGATTCTGCCATCTGGTTCATATGTGAGTGCAAATCATGAGAAAGAAAAAGCAGAGCTAATTTTCTGTTGTCAGCTTAACAAACAAAAGCTGTGCGATATGGATAGCTATCATTAAAAGCATCTATTGCAAAGTATTGACCCAAAGTAGGTTAGTTTTTCAATGTTTAGATATGAAATGGTAATTAGGATTATTTGAAAAAAGGTGAGTGTCAATCTGTAATGTGGAAGGCTGTATTGATTTGGGAAAATGACTTTGTAAAGCCACTAATATTTTCTACACACTTCTTACAAATTAATCTTTTGAATACAATTTTTATAGCATAGGTTTTAATAACTGAAACTATAATAATAAATTACCCTAAGTTTCTCTTACATGTGAATAACTTTGCAACAGTCTCCTTTGAAAGCTATAAGATGGATGTTAACAGTTTGGGTCAAAATTTTAAATTTAATGGAAAAAAATATGACAAAGGGAGAGAAAAAATGAATATTTTTATTGTCAGATCATTGTTGGCACTTTATGTACAGAGATTGATTAAAATATCTGACTTTATCATTGTTCCTTGTCCAGAGAAACCAAAATGTTTTCTTCTACAGTAAATAAATTAATAAAATGTCATAAATTAATGCTGATATGAATCTTTAAATTGTTGGGAAAATATATTTTATAATAAAACTAGGGACCCGATGCACAAAAATTTATGCACTCAGGAGGTCCCTCAGCTTGGCCTGTGCCCTCTCACAGTCTGGGACCGCTCTGAGGATGTCCACCTGCAGTGTGCCTGGTCAGCCTGGGTGAGGGGCTGATGGCTGTTTGCAGGCTAGCCAAGCCTCCCAGTGTGGACCCTCATCCCACTGGGGTGTGGCCAGCCTGGGTGCAAGCCTGAGGGATGTTTTCAGGCTTCCAGACTGCCCACAGCTCCCATTGACCCAATATCCCAGCAAGGTTGGCCTGAAGCAGGTTTCTGGGGTTTATTTATCTTCTATAATTGATACTGTTCCTTTAAGCTGAGGCCTAGGCAGGTAACGAAGTCTCCTGTTGGCTTCAGCTCTGTGGCTTCTATAATTGAAAGAATGTTGCCTTAGTAGACTCTAGGCAGGCAGTTTCCTCCATCACTGGTGCAACAGAAGCCTGCTGTTTGCTTCAGCTCCGAGACTTCTATAGTTGCAACCATGTTGTTGCCTTGAGCACAGAGCATTAAAAGTAGTGAATAATTACAGATACTTCATCAAATGAAGTTTTCATAGCTTACCATAAAAATATATTTCTATATGTAATGTCTATATGCATAAATGTTTCCCTTTTTAAGTTAGGTAAGTCCCTTCACAGATGGAACAACCTACTCTTCCCCATTGTAGACCTATGTGAAGCCAATTCTCTATTACAGCCAGCTTTATATAAAGAATTAAAAATTACCCCAAGAGACTTTTTAATACTTTCTTGGGTGCTAATTTTGTGTTCTTAAGATCTAAATGCCTAATTATGTCCTACTGATGTTATATATTAAAAACACTTAAAAGCCCTCAAAATAATATTTACTTTATTTTTTAAAATTTTGTTTTACTGCTTAAAATATTACAAAGAGTAGTACATATGTCTCCTTTTTTTCCCCTTGACCTTCCCCAGCCTTCCCTACCCTCCAGTGTTTTGTGTCTATTGGTTATACTTATATGCACACATAAAAGTCCTTTGGTTGATCTCTTACCTGCCTCCCCAACCCTCCCAGCCTTCCTGCTGTAGTTTGACAGTCTGTTTGATGCTGCTCTGCTTCTGTATCTATTTTTGTTCATCAGTTTAAATAATGTTGACTTTAATAATGTAAGTATGAAACATCGTATAGTAATCATCTAAGGTGGCCCCCAAAGATCATTGCTTTTTGGTATCCATGCTTCTGTGTGATTCATTCTTCTGGAGTGCAGGCAGGACTTGGAGAATTTGTAGACTCTCTTCTGAAGCATAGAATATGGCAGAAGTGTTGGAATGTCACTATCAAGATAATAGGACTCTGGCTTTTCTGTTGGATACTCTCTCTTGCTCTTCTTAAAACATTACCCCTAGAGGAGAAGCCAGGTACCACACCTTGAGGCAGTTTCATGGTGAGGAACCACGCCCTGATGACTACCTGAGCCTTAAGATGAAGTTGCAGCTCCCTGCCACAGTTTAATTTCATCCTGTAAAGACTCTAAGCCACAAGCCTAAGCTAGTCCATGGCCAGAATCCTTACCCACAGAAACTGTGAGATAATAAATTGTTTGTTACTTTCAGTTATTATAATTGGAGTAATTCTTGTGATGATATGTAACCAATATAGATGTTCTATTAAGTTTTTAATATCTTGTTTTTACTTTGGTATAGGAAGAGCTTATTTTTCAAGGTTTATTTATCTGGGAACAGTCCATTTTGCATGTGAATGATCCTATATACCTGGTCATGATATTTGAATAGGTAAGTTTTTATGCAAAATTCTCAGATCAAATTATTTTATTTGAATCCTGATGGACTTAAGAGAACTAGAACAATATGATCAGTGTGCACATGGGCATTTATATCAGACTATTTTGACATAAATCATTTAGAGAAGTGATAGCTGAGAAACTATAGAATCCTATGTCTATGAAGCAAGTAGTGAGGAAGTAGAAAACTATGCTAATACCATAGTATTATTTCAGAATTATGCAAATAAACTATAAAATAATTTCATTATGAGCTCTCATGTTGATGTAGTGATCATCTCACTTTTTCAAAATTTTCTTCAACTTAATATATTTTATACTTTCTCTTATCTATTATTTCAGAACTTTATCTAAGTACTTTTACCTAAATTATATAATTCAATATATCCATCATCCTATATAATAAAAGAGTAATATGCAAATAGACCAAAAGGCAGAACAACCGAACAACCAATCAAAGCATAATATGCTAATGATATGCTAAGGCTGCTCAACCCCTCATTATGACATGCACTTGACCACCAGGGGGTAGATGCTCTGACCAGTAGGTTAGCTTGCTGCTGGGGTCCGGCTGATTGGGACTGAGTGAGATGGGCTTGACACACCCTGGAGTCCTCCCACGGTCCCCACCCCCCCACCGGTCCAAACATGCACTGATGGGGTCCTACAGCCTGACCTGTGCCCTCTCAAAATCCAGAACCCTTCAGGGGATGTGGGAGAGCCAGTTTCAGCCTGATCCCGCTATGGCGGTGCGAGCCTCTCCCAATCAGGACTGATTGGGCGAGAGCCCACAGCAGGCACAGTGGGGCCAGGATGAGCAGGAGAAGCAGGTAGGAGCTGCAGGCAGCATTGGACTGCAGGTTTTAGCCCGATCTCTTCAGTACACCCAGAGGGACGCCATCCATGCATGAATTCATGCACTGGGCCTCAAGTATATTATAACTCTTGTACATTATAATTCTCTGTAACAATTTTAAAATTAAAAATCAGGCTAATACAGTCAATAATAGTTCATTTTATTTGAAAATAAGCAAAAATTAAAAGTTACCAAAATATCTAACGATCTATGCAGAGTAGATAAAATGCTGCATGTGGATATGCTAAAAGAGGTGAATCACTATTATTCTACTAGATATGGCAGTTTTAACTTTTAAGACAGAACTGACAACACTACAAAACCTGTTATCAGGATAACACGCTAATAGAGGAAATGTATGAAGTTTAATGATGAAGCATAACTTTTACAAACTTAATGAACAAAACTGAACCCTGGCATTAAGCGTCAAACTATTTGAATGTGTAAAGCATGGTGTTAATATCTAATTTTGAATGAAATCTGGACTGCCACAAATGCCTTTTACCATTTCCTGAGCCGTTTCATCAACAGCTTGCTAGACTGCATCCAGTTCACCATCTGGAAGTGTCACTTGCTACAAAATAAACCTGCTCCCTGGATGACAGCGGGATACCTAAGCATCTGCTGTTTAATAAGCTGTAGCAGAACATCCACCACCAACACAGGAAGGGGCCATATTTCAAGGAAATGATGGAACCATCTAATATTAGCCCTTGAATGCACCTTAGGGAATAATCTAATCTATCATTTTCAAGGTGTACTCCTGAGACACTCATACTGTGAGATGACAACAGGGATTCTGTGTTTAAAAAAATAATTGAAAAATTCCTCCAATCCTTAGTTAAGTTTAAGAAAATATGCATTTTACAATGACATGTCAGAAATTAGATTAAATCATAATATTATCAACTCTATAATTTATAACTATTGATAGCTATAAGTAATTATAGACTCCATGAGGAAATATGACATACAAATAAATAGGTGAGAAAATAAGACATAACATGGAAAACAAAATGCAAAATACACCAAAAAAAGCTAAGTCTGGAAGCCCAGCAGAGTCTGGGAATTATATTTTTTGGCAGTTTGTTAATATCTGCTGATGTGTTGATTATTCTGCTTTTCTTTTCTAGTGAGAAATAATTGTCCCTTCTTTTTTACTTTCTCTGTTTCTTTTTCTAGGTCAACAAGAATTTTGAAATTGAAATATGGATGGAAGTCATCAGAGCTGAGAAAGTTAGCACCTAACCTTTTAGGAAGACAGTCAAGAAGTAGCTTGTGCCCTGACCTGTTTGGCTCAGTGGATGGAACA
Organism: Murina feae; assembly: GCA_004026665.1. Taxonomy (NCBI): domain Eukaryota; kingdom Metazoa; phylum Chordata; class Mammalia; order Chiroptera; family Vespertilionidae; genus Murina; species Murina feae. Next base: position 12,031 of record PVJC01015519.1, read on the forward strand.
TCAGCCTGTGGACTCAAGGGTCCCAGGTTCGATTCCTCCCAAGGGCACGTGACTTGGTTGTGGACACATCCCCAGTGGGGGGTGTGCTGGAGGCAGCTGATCAATGTTTCTCTCTCATCAAGGTTTCTAACTCTCTGTCCTTCTCCTTTCCTCTCTGTAAAAATTAATAGAATATATTTTTTTAAAAAGTAGCCTGGTCATGGAAAGGCTCAGAGATGGGAGTGGGTTATAACAAAGGGATGTTTTGCTGTGGTTAAAAGCTAGGTTATTTAAAGCTATCCTATGAGGAGTTAGCAAAGATTCCTTCATCCATCCTGCAAGGCCAGGCAACACTGATGAGCATTCTCTAAATTTCCTCTCCGGAGATGTTGAAACAGAGGATCCAAACAGGAACGACAGGATTAAGGGGGAAATCTAGATACCTAACATTTAACTTCTTCTTGAATTAGTTTCTAAATCGAGGCCAGCCCTTCTGAGACTGGATAATTTCTCTCCAAGGTAGGGAAAACTAGAAACTGAGCAGGAAACACCCACACATTCTCACCTAGACTGAGGGAGCCTAATCATCCTATATAATAAAAGTGCAATATGCAAATTGACCGAAGAGCCAAACAGTGAACAACCACCCAGACAACTATCTGGGACCACATTATGACACCCACTGGCACCAGGCCAGGTAAGACGGGTATGATGTGATTGGTCAGGGGCTAGCCATCGCCCCATGATTGCCCCTCAGAGAGAGGCCCAGGCCACCAGCCAGCAGGGTGATCAATCAGGGGGTTCCACAATCACCCCAAAGAGGGAGGCCTAGGCCACTGACCAGGGGCTGGGAGGGTTAACAGTGGGTGGGTGGGGCCTCCCTCTACAAGGAAAGCCCAGGTGCTGGAGGGAAGCCAGTGCTGGCAGTCGGGGAAAGGAAGGCCTACTCTTGCACGAATTTTGTGCATTGGGCCTCTAATTATAGTATAATGATCACTAGTTATATATCACAATGCATACATAGGAACTGAGAGTCAAAGAATTAGAACATTTGTGGAAAACTGTTAATGTGCAAAATGAGACCAGCCCAATGAACCCCCTAGAATAACAGTCAAACAGCAGGAAATGATTCATATTGGAGCAGGAAAATGGAGGATTTCAGGACAACTTTCTTCAAGAAATAAAGAAAAATAACTCATAGAAATTTTGATGTATTTGACTGTATTAGAGGTGGTATTACTAGTATTTTTGTGGGAGAATTAAGGAATAAACTAAGGAAGGTTACAAAAATAATCCCTCCCAATTGAAAATAACTATATTATTAATTTGAGGAAAACAAAAGAATTTAATAAGAAAAGAAATATAGTGCTAATATATCATGTAGCTCAGCTGGGGATGATAATCAATAATTAAAGAATAGTTTTAATGGAAATAATAGAAAACATATAACCAAAATTTGTGTAATATTGTTAGGATGAGGGTTATAGTGGTATTTGAGTATAAGAGAGATAAATCAAACATCTGTAGGTAGAATTTAATAAATAATATCTATTTCTTAGAAAAGCAAGAAATGAGGTAAATAATATCAAAGATAAAAAAGAAAGAAATGTGGATAAAATTATAGAATAAATATGACATAAAATGTGTTGTCTCTGGGGACCAGGTATGACATATAAAGATGTTAAACCTCAAATCCATTTTTCATAACAAGTTTCTTAGAATTCTGATATTAAATATATGGATATTTAAAAGTTTGATTAAAACAACATTTTACCATGAAAGGAAAAAGAGGGAGAAAGAGACAAGGGCTGTGCAGAGTGGTCTTCAGTATGAAAGTCAGTTATCAAGGAAAGCAAAAGACCACCATAACTTCAGGGTAAATAACAATGCGATTGCTAGGTTTCTGAAAATTATAGATGTTTTTCAACTTACTTAGGAAAACAAAGATTTATGTTTATTTCAATTATAGAAAAGTTGTAGAGAGGAGCAGCCAGGAGAGTTGACAAGGTTCTCATGGGCAAGAGATAGCAACTTGAACTATAGCACTGAACATTTATTTGATCAGCAGAAAACTGCAGAAGTATACTGCATATACTTTGATTCAGTTGAACTTTGGGTTTACAGGTTCTAGATATAGTGAACATTGATAATATCTTAGTTGTCTTGTACCTTAGTATCCATTTTTGCTGACAACAGGAAATTGGGAAAGTAAGTACTAAGTCCCCAGTTTCAAAGAAACAATCTGGCTAGAGTAAAACAGCATGGGTCACACAAAACCCCCAAAAAGGGCAATGCAGTGAAAGACTATCTGAAACATGTGTTCTCAGTTACATTTGGCAAAATGCTCTAACAGTTCTGTATTTAAGACTTGATAATGAATAAAAAACTTCTGTTGATTACTTGAGGTAGTTCTGCATGGACCTACATAGCTCTCATCCCAAAATATGGATTCTTTCTTTCTCAATTAAATATTTTATGTTTTTATAAAGTCCAACGTTCAAAAGAGGTCTTTTCCAGATACATAAATAACCAGATAGTGTGTATACATTTAAGAGCAATGTTTGATTTTTCAATGCCTGGACTGGGAAACCCACCCTTAGTGTACCCTTTCTAAATCCACCCAAGGTAAACATATCTTAGTGATGTACAAAAGTTTCCAGCACAGTATCTTCAGCTATGGCATTGAAAGAGTAAAACTTCAGAAAGTTTCAAAATCAGTATTCTGCAGACTACTGCAAGAATAAGATTCAGAATTATGACCACTTATCAGTTAATAATTGTTACAGAAATTCATTATTTGTATTTAATAATATTAAAACTTAATCCTTAAATACTTCCAATATGAAGATCAATGTTCATATCTCATACTCTTAACTCTTTTTCATGACACCCTCATTCTCTTGATAAGGTCTCACTAATCTATATATATAAAAGCCAAGAGACCAGAACACCAGAACAAGCAGAATGACTGGTTGCTATTGCATGCACTGTGGCTGGCCAACTGGCCTGAACAGGGGCAACCCCTCCCCTGACAGGCCCACCCCTGATTACCCCCCAACCCTGATCAGAGGTGGGGCCGGGTGGCCAACCTCCCACATATTCTCAACCCTCGCTGACCCAGCCCATTCGCCCCCATGGGGGAAAGGGGCTTGGCTGGACCCCACCTGTGCTCAAATTCATGCACCTGGCCTCTAGTTTTCATATATAACAGCAGACTTACCCCAGTCAGTGTGGCCCCTAATTCCTTGGATCACTACTGAGATCCAGCTAAAGCATTTAATCATGTATAGTGTCATATTTTATTGAAATTCACACACCATCTTGTTATAAACATTAAATCAATTTTTGGATACTGTACTCTGTTAAAAACATATCTTTTTAATGAATCAAAAATTAATAATGCTATCCTTCCTATTTATAACCATTTTCCCTCTTAAAATATCACAATTAGAATTTGAGCCTACACCTAATCCACTTCCTAAGTACAACACTTTTTATGAGTTCACTCATGTAATTGACAGCTGTTCTAACACTGTGACATCCTTCTAATATGCAGTGATAGCTTTGGGCCTCATTATATAACAGAGGTATCTTTAAACCTCAATATATGATTTTCAATATTACCAAAGAATAGCATGATTCTGTCTGCATTGCCTATTTGGCTAATTTCTTATTTTGTTTCTATCATAATTAAATTAAACATTGTTGAAAATTAAATAGGTCTTCTCTAAAAGTCTGCCAAAACACTTTTCTTTTGATAGCTGTTGGCAACTTTGTCACAGTTTTTGATCATGTATGAATCCATTCCCCATGAACTTCTAATTTTGAAAAGGTTTACTTTATACTGAAAATTTTGGCAGTTTCTACCACCTTGGATTACATTGCCTAGTGTGTGACAGGCAATTTTCTGTGTATGATTTTTTTTTCATTGCTAACTTGCAATGTAAAAATTAAAACGTTTTAAGAAATATTTAAGGATCTGACTTTTAAGTTAAAATGCAAACCTCTGCTGTGTTGCACAGGCAAATAAACAACTAAGATGACAAAAACAATGAACTGTTACAATCTGTGGGTAGGTTTGCACCTGGGCAAATAGCTAAATTGCTGGTAAATTTCCACCTCCCAATCTGTCATCTGACATATTTTTCAATTGTAAGCACATACAAATGGCAGAAACTGTAGTTAAGATTGCGAAGAAAAGAAAAAGATTTAATATCAGTGCTTGGGTGTAAGAGGAAAAATGAGCACAGTCTCACGCAATTCAAGAAAATCTATACAGGATTTGTTTAAAGTACAAATGTTGTTTGGGATGGGATACTGATTTTGCAGCTGCACTTGCATAGAAAGGGAAAGAAATTCTGTGTTTGCTGCTGTAAGTTTTGCGGGGTGTTACGGAGATTAACTTCAGAGAGCAGGAGGCTTCTCAAAGTTCAGGCTACTCCTTGGAACTGCTCTTAATGCCTGGCAAGGTTTAAATTAGTTCATCTGTATGTTAAGAACCACCACTTCTATTATATGCTCAGCTTTGTTTTCCTAAGACAGGGGAGCATATTTATCTTCCCACCCGAATGTGTGTTCAAAACTGTCTAGAATCTTTATTTTTTTCTGGATTTATTGAGTTATAATTGACATATGATATTGTGTAAGTGTAAAGTGTACAACGTAATGATTTGATACACTTACATATTATGAAGTAACTACCACAGTAGGGTTAGTTTAATATCTCCATTACCTCACATAATTAACATTTCTTTGTTGTGGTGAGAATATTTAAGATCTACCCTCATTGTTGTTTTCCTTAATCTTTTTGTTGAAAATATTACATATGTCCCCTTTTCCCCCATGGACTCCCTCCATTCTGCAAGTATATAATATAGCATTGCTGATTATAATCGTCATGTTGTACATTGGATCCCAGAAATTACTCATTTTCTAAGTGAAAGTTTATACCCTCTGACTGAGATTTTTCCTATTTCCCCTACCCTCTCACTCTGACAACCACCATTCTTCCTATTCTCTGTTCTATAAGTTCAGCTCTTTCAGATTCCATAAAGAAGTAAATATCATACAGTCTCTGTCTTTCTCTGTCTGACTTATTTCACCCACCATATGGAGAAATTCTGAGGATAGCATAGAAATATTAAGCAAAAAAAAAAAAAAATTCAGGCCCAGCTGATATGGCTCAGTGATTGAGCATTGACCCTTGAACCAGGAGATCGGTCACAGTTTGATTCTCAGTCAGGGCACTTGCCTAGGTTTTGAGCTCAATCCCCAGTGGGGGCAGGGGTTATGCAGGAGATGGCTGATCAATGATTCTCTCTCATCATTGATGTTTCTAGCTCTCTTTCCCTTCCTCTCTCTTGAATCAGTAAAACATATTTAAAAAATAAAAATAATAAAATTTGCTATGTTATAAAAATCATGTAAACAATAAGTGCTTTAAAAAAATTATTAAGATGTGTTTAATGAACACACTGCATGAAAATAGAACCCAAGTATAAGCCCAGAGTTAAAGAAAGATCCAATAAATAGAAATAAAGTAAATCCAATAAATGGAAAGACATAATTAAATGTTATTTGATTAATTTGTGAAGCCTTGATGAAACTGTATTATTTAAAATTATTTAATTATTTTTAAAAAGAAAGAGAAGGCATTTGAAGAAGAATGTTTAAAGATTCCAGTTCTAATCTGATGGTATGTTTATTAGTTTCCAATGGCTGCTATAATGAATTGCTACAAATCTAACAGCTTAATATAGCACAGAATTATTTCTTACAGTTCTGGAGATCAGAAGTGCAAAGCATGTTTCACTGGCTCTATCTGTCTCTAATATACTTTGAAAATTATATAAGATATTTAAGATAAAAATTATCCTGTTATTTTTATACAAAATCATCTCTTACATATTTCATGAAAATTTCCCCAAGTGTCAGTGAAAGACTTGATAATAAATCTTACACTATGTACTTTATAACTTTTATCCTATATAATAAAGAGCTAATATGCCAATTAGACCAAAAAGCAGAACAACCATCCAGATGACATTCCAGACGAAGCTGGAGCTACAATGGCTGCCAAGGCTGTGAGGCCACGGAGGCTGTGAGGCCGGCAGACCTGCGAGGGCTGGCCAGGGCTGTGTGGGTCAAGCCCTTTGCATGGATTTCATGCACTGAGCCTCTAGTTTTTCCATAAAACTCTTTAAGAGCAAAAAACATGCTTAGACTAATTTTCTAAACATTATATCATAGCACCAATCTGAATCTAAATTATCAACATTTTAAAATTGATTTGAACAATTGCAGTTAATTTAATAACTTCTGGTATGAAAACTTTATTGAGAAAAGTTATTCCATGTCTCTATGGAAGCAGTTCCTTTTCCCTAGAACAGATGTATGAAATCCCATAAATATTTTCATTTTATAGTTTATTTGTTAATCTGTTTTTTCCCCCTGGAAGGGGAAACATGGTTATATTTTAAGAGACCACTTGTGTAGTGGAAGAGAGACTGAGTACTCCAGTGAAGAGGTTGCTTTCACTGAGTATGAGGTCTGCACACATCAGTCTGTGAGAACAGTCATTGTCTAGACTGAAATTCACATATCCTATACTCACTCACTCAGGACCATCACAATGCATAACTCCAGTGCGTTATTTCTAATTATATTGTTATGCATGCCAATGAAGCCCCCTTGAGTCATGTGGTACGTCCATATACGATGGGTTGGCAAAATGGACTCAAATAGAAATTAATTTGATCAACGGAAGAAACATTTAACAGTGAAGGGTACAACGCAAACAGGGAAAATCTATATTATGGGAAAGTGTTATAAGAAAAGTGAGCGTGATCTTGCATATTAAAATATTCATTATCCTCCACAAAATATTAAACTTTGGGCCTAGTAAGAGGGCATTAACAGGAATTTTTGTACTTATAGAAAACCTGCCCCAATATTATTTTATGTTGCTGGTTTTTAGGCATCCCCAACATTTCTTTAATGTCTGTAGTATATGACAGACACAATGGTAAATTTGATACAAAAATAATATTTCTTGGTCCTGCCTTTGAGTAGGTCACAATTTAATGGAATTTGCAGAAAGGCATATATAAAAGTAGTTCTCAGATAAGTAAAGTATCCTAAAGTCTACTTTATATGAAGTGTGTTACTTATAATATCCTCTAATCAAGCAACCATATTTGCATTTTAATTTTTTTCTATCTCTGAAATCTAAATAGGATTTTTGTATGCATTCTTTATTTTGATAAATATTTGAGTTTTAAGTAAGTTCCCATGTCCTTCCCCTCCCACAAATAAAACATGAGCTCATCTTTTGGTTCAAATAACATTGTAAAGTGACTTCTTTTATTTTTTATAATGTTAGAAGCTTGTGTTTGTCATTAGTGTAGTTGTCTGACTATCTTTGAATGTTACAATGACACTGGCTTTAGACAGTTCCTCAGGGCAGGGACTGTGTCTACTTAAATTGCTTTGTGCAGAACACAGGTGGCTGAGTAATAAACACTTTCCGCTGATGCAATGTCTTGTATTGAAGACAAAGCCCCTGATTACTTGGTGTTTTGAAATTAGTTTTTAAAGATGCATCAGGAATCCAATTAGTGTATAATGTGTGCCTGACACTGAAATGGCTGTGGAGCAAATTAACAGACCACCTCACCCTCATCTCAAAAGTGTACATTTTAAAACCAATACTACAGGATGAAAACAAATGTGGACATTGAATAAGCAGATTATCTTTCCAAAACCTTATTAGAATTCCTAATGGTGTACAAAACAAATCTGCATATCTGTGTGTGTATGTGCGTGTATGTGCGTGTGCATTTTTCTCCCTCTCTTCATTAGAAGGTTAGAAGTAGATCAGTGGCACTGTTATAGGAATAATCAGAAGCAAACTGGTATCAGTTAGGCTAAGAATACTTGTTTGACATTGACGTGTCCAATAGAGTTTTGTTTTTGTTTTCTCATAAAGAGCAATGCTCTACTGAGGATAATAAAACTGTCATTCTGTTTGGGACATTAGCAAGCCCAGGCCCTGCTTTCTGGGACAAAGCCCCAGGTAACCCCTTGAGAGTCCTCTCTGTTCCAGAGTACATACAATCAGCAAAGTTCACCATCCAACCAGGGACCTCTCAGGGCCTGGGGCCACGTTCGACCAACTGACCTACACCGGCCAGGGCTTAGCCTGGGTTTTAAGTTTAAATTTTCTGCTTGTGTTTTCAATGCTGGCTCTACCCATACCACGATGATCCTGATTCTCTTTCTCTTTTTCCTGGGTACTGCATTTTCATCAATTTAGGGGATTTGGGCCATGCAGGTAACCTGCTTACCTTAACTACATAGCATTTATCTCGGTGCACTTTTCCTGCCTGCATTCATTTTCTCGTTGCTGCTGTAACAGATTGCCACTTGTTTTAGAGGCTTAAAACAACATAAATTTGTTCTCTTTGAGTCCTGGAGTCTAGAATCTCAAAATCAGGTTTGTGAGGATAAAATCAAGGTTTTGGCAGGAATGATTCTTTCTGGAGGCTCTGAGAACCTGTTCCTTGACTCTTCCAGATTTTAGAAGCTGCTGACATTCTTTAGTCCATGGCTGCTTCGCCTAAAGTCGGCATCTGTCTTTGCAGCTTCTTCATCTTCCTGTAGTCAAATCTTCCCCTGCCTTTTTCCTGCATGGACACCTGCGATTACATTGGCCTCCTGCATAACCAAGGGTAATTCCTCTATCTCAGAATCCTTAAATCAATCTCACATGTGTATGTCCTTCAGCCATGTAAAGTAACAGTTCTAGGTTCCAGGGATTCAGATGTCAACCCCTTGGGAAGAGGTCATAATTCAGCATAATTTATAAAGCAACCAGAGGTTTCCAAAAATGGTTCTCATGTCTCCCAATATGACAAGGCACACATTTTCTTTCTTTGTTGAATCCTTTCTTTATTTTTCAAATATAATATGGTCATCATAACAATGTCAAGTAACACAGAAGTACATAATATATAGAAAGCTCTCCTGTCTCCAGTCGCACATCTGTTTCCCAGCAATGAGAGCCCTAGTTGGTTGGGCTCAGTGGATGGAGTATCAGCCGTGGGCTGAAGGTCCTGGGTTCAATTCCAGTAAAGGGTATGTACCTCGGCTGCAGGCTTGATCCCTGGCCCTGGTCAGGGCACATGTGGAAGGCAACCAATTGATGTGTCTCTCTCACATCCATGTTTCTCTCTCTCCCTGTCTCTCCCCCTCCCTTCCACTCTCTCTAAAAATCAACGGAAGAATATTCTCAGGAGAATATTAGAAAAAGCTTAGTGTGGATTATTCCATTCCTGCATAAATGCACACACAGAGGAAGAAAAATGATATACATCCCATGTACTCTATGTGTCTACAACTATAGATGACGGATAAAGGATTGGGTATTATTCCATGACTTGCTTTTTCTCAATCAATAATACACATTGAACATATTTCCATGTTAGCTTATTACAGTTTTGAAGGCTATTACATTGAAGTAACATGTTTATTTTAGGAAATTTGACATAATTGTATTATTGATTCTTCCTTTTCAGGAATATAGTGTTTTATTAATTCTTTTTTAAAAAGCACACTTCTTTACTTTTTGTTTTGTTCTCTTACACATTCCTCTATCTTCTGAAATTTATCCCTAAATAACTATTTTTTTTCTATTTTAGAGAGAGAGAGAAAGAGAGAGAGAGAGAGAGAGAGAGAGAGAGAGAGAGAGAGAGAGAGAGAGATCCTAACTGATTATTACTGGTACTTTGGTATGTTTCTTTCTATCTTGCAATTTCATTGAATACTCATTAGGTTTATTTGTTTCTAAGTGTTCCTTTTGCATTTACTATGAATATAAATATACTATGTGCAATTAATAACAATTTAATTTTTTCCTTACTTGCTAAACACTTTAAAAGTTTTTCAGTTCTCTCTTTGTAATTACCTTCTGGATACTCCAGCTTCAGGTATTTTTTGTGAGCAGGTAAAGATGACAGGGTCGCCAGCCATGGATTAGCTTCTTATAATAATCAACTATCTTTTTTAAAAATATGTATTTTTATTGATTTCAGAGAGGAAGAGAGAGATGGAAACATCAATGATGAGAGCGAATCATTGATCGGCTGCCTCCTGCATTTTGGACTGAGCCTGCAACCCAGGCATGTGCTCTTGAACGGAATTGAACCTGGGACCCTTCAGTCTGCAGGCCAATGCTCTATCCACTGAACCAAACCAGCTAGGACAATAATCAACTATCTTGACATGTGTTGTCAAGAGGAAGACATGAAAGAGTACTTGAGGTCAATATCAGAATAAAATGAAAATCTCTCATATGTCAGTAAAAACCTATAAGTCTCTGGGTTTTAATTTCAGGATACTGTGAAGATAGTGAAAGAGTTAAAGAGAACAGAGTAGAAATAGTAGGGAATTGATTCAAAATATACTCTAATCTGTATTGTGTGTCTACATCTGTCACTTAAAATTTCTTCCAGTTGGTTTATTTATCTTATGGCTAATAAATGTGAATGTGTTACACATAGTAGAGAGATCATGTTAACAATCTTTATATTGACAAGATTTATTTCTATCTAGGAGTGTTATATGTTAAAAATTGTTTTCTACAATGTAAAACATTATGCTATTTCTATTGTTAATATTAGCACTAAAAACACAGAGAAAGTTGGGTACTAAAAGCAAAGTAAACATAACGACAAAAATCAGCATGCAAACCTTACAAGTAGATATAATGTTTTGAAAAAGTGCAAAGAAATAATAAACATCACTGTCCAATTCAAAGCAGTTGGTGGAGAGATGGATGAGGAGGGGCTGGGAGAGGAACATATGGGTTGCGAGAGCATTCAGATTCCTTTTAGAAACGGGCGTAATATTCAGATTCACCACATTTTATTCCATTCATCTTTAGCAGTTTGGAAGCATACTTGTTAAAATATGTGTATATATATATATATATATATATATATATATATATATATATATATTTGAGTTTCCAAACTGTGTTATTACTAGGAGAGAGCTGCAAATTCATTGAAATATTCTGAACTCACTATCATTAACATCAGTTACAAATGTTGTCCTAATGCTGACTTACTTAATCTTCATAAATAATGTATTCATTTTACCCAGCTATTGCTAAATCATTTAAGAACAAATTGCCAGAGTGAAAAGAATTGCACCATTACTATCTTTTCAAAAACCGATCTGTGTTCATTTTATCTTTTAAAATATCTTCTAAAATATTTTGTGAAATATATTAAACATACAAAAATCATCTAGAGAATGACTTTGCAGAAACCAATACAAACACGCATTTCTTAACATTTTCCCATGTTTATTTTAGATTTTTTTAAAGAAATAAAACACAACAGATGCAATTGAAACCTTTCTGTACTCTTTTTCAATAATATTTCTTCCAGATTTACCCCCAAGTTAATTAGTATTATAAATTTGATGAACTTCCTTCATTTTTAAAATATTTTATGCTGGTGTATGTAAGTATCCATTTGAAATCTTGTTCTGTACTTTTAAAAAATAGAAAAATCATACCATACTGCACAGGTAATCTTGCATTCTGTCATTTTCAATCAATATTATGCTTTTGGTTTTTGCCTAGATTCATACCAGTCATTCTGATTATTCATGTCAACTGTCCTACAAATTACCTATTGAATAAATAAACAGTTGTCCAATATTTATTTCAATATTCTGAAATCTGAATATACTCAGTATTTTGCTATTAAAGGGTATTTAGGTCATTTCCATTTCTCTAGAGTTATTTTGCTTCTTAAATGTTAATTTGCATGTGGGCACACCGGGGTCCTGTTAAAATAGAGACACACTGAGGACAGTGTGGTGAAGGCTGGGGCAGGTGGCAGGGTGGGCTAGAATGAGCCAGTGAGTGGAAAAAGAGGAGATATGTAATAGTTTCAACAATAAATGTGGTTGTTTTGTTTTGTTTTATAAATGGAGCTACTGGTTCAATAGATCTGAAGTGGAACCTAAAATAATGAATTTCTAGAAAAGTCCTCACTGATCCCCCTGCTGGTTGTTCACAGAGCACAAAACACTGAGCGCAAGGCACCAGGCTATACATGCTATATTCCTGTTTATTCTACACATCTTGTATATGTGTATAGACAACGTGAGTACTGTAAACCAGCTAATTCAAACTACCCCAACCCCTTTTATGTATGGCTTTCTCAACTTTAGAGTTTGAAAAGAAAATTATTCTGAATCCCAAACTACTTTTTGCTGTGAGAGATGGCTAAGTGGTAAGATGTTCTGGCCAGTGCCTACTGTATAACCGTAAACCTTTGGTACTGACTCAGCCGTCCCTGATCATTTTCTTGCCTGGAACTGACGTGACTCTGGAGGTGCGGCAGCCACACATTAAGGAAAACAAGTGACAACATGGTCTGGTTCCTGGAGGGCACTGTGAGCGCTGCTCCAGCTCTGGGGTGCCTGTCCAGATAATTTTTATTTTCATGTCTGAGACAAATCGCTTGCTTGATTAAACCACTGTAATCTAGTTTACAGGTACTTATACCTGGACGTCATTCTAAATGACACAGGGCCTCTTAAGCTTTTCTAGATATCGCCAAGTTACTTCCCCAAATGCTATTATTTTACACTTCCAATAGGAGCATGAGACCATTACTAATTTTATTCTTCACATCTTTGATAGCTCTTGGCATGGCCGAGTATTTTAAAGTTCTTTCCCATATAATTAAAAAGACAAATGACATCTAATTGTGTTTTGATTTTCATTTTTGTTGTTACTGGTGGTGGTGTAGAGATTTGTTCTATGTGTTTCTCATTCCGATTTCCTCCTGTAAAAATTATTTCTGTGGTTGTCAATTTTCCCATTAGGTTATTTGTCATTTTATAGTTGACTTATAATTATTGGAGAGGTTCTTGCAACAAATAATTCAATTTTTGGTTTTTATATCTCAAAATTTAAACCAATTAATGATCAAATTTATAAACTTTTTACAGATTGTGTACTCTTTGTTTCTTCTTTAACATATCTTTCCTACTCTGAGGTCATATATTTTTCTTTTTAAAAAGTATTTATTTTTTCTAAGTGAGATAATTTAGAAAGAAAAAGACAAATGCTGTATAATATCACATGTGAAATCTAAAAACAGTCAAATGGTCTTATATTTTCTTGTATAATTTGAATGTTTTGCCTTTCTCTCTTTTAAATTATAATCTATTTGGAATAAGTAGATTTTTGTTTGTTTGGGGGTTTTCTGTTTGTTTATTTGTTAATTGGTTTGTTGTTAATCCACACAAGAGGATATTTTTCCATTGATTTTTAGGGAGAGTGGAAGAGAGAGGGAAAGGCACAGAGAAATGTCAGTGTGAGAAAAACACATCGATTGCTTGCCTTCTGCATGAGCCCTGGCCAGGGCCCAAGCCGGGGAGGCGTCTGCAACCAAGATACGTGCTCTTGACTAGAATTGAACCTGGGATGCTTTGGTTCACAGGCTGATGCTCTATCCATTGAGCAAAACCAGCTAGGGCTGTTTGTTATTTAAAGTTTCCCCCATCTTCTTCACACACACACACACACACACACACACACACACACACACACAGTAGAGTTGGTTCTATTTGGTATTCAGGGTAAAGCCGATAAATCAGGCCTGAGGCCTAATATTTGTGGGAAATCCTTAAGAAATGGGGAGGGGGGGGGTCACGGCTGCCTTCTCAGACAAAAATGAATGATTTTTGTTATATGATGTGGAAAAAGAATTTCAATTCGTATTTTCCATAACAGCAATCAGTTATTCTATCTCACTACCTAAAACATTTATTATTGAATGCTTTGTAAAGTCAAATCTGTCATTGAACATGCTGTAAAGTGGCTGCTTTGTCTTGTCAACCTACCAAATTATAAACTCTCAATATCAGGTGGAGCAACTCCTCACAAATTTGTTCTTCAGAATCTACTATACTATTCTTGCCTGTTGGGTTCCCAAGTAGGTCTTTGGGGGTAATGTTTAGAAGTGCCAATCCTACTTCCACCAATGGTTCCTAGACCCAAGTATTCTAACTTAAGAGGACATATGACCATATCTAACCTGGTGGTTCAATGCAAAGACTGAAAAAAAGCATCTCAAACTCACAAGATATGTTCATCTAAGCTGTTTCTTAGTGGTGAATTCAACATGAATTCCATCATTGTATCAAGCAAGTTATGTCTTTGTGATGCAATATTTTATAGCAGCAGTGGGTTCTGTGATCCGGAGCTCACTGTCACACTTCCTCTGCTATAAAATTGTTCTGCTGGTTTAAGGCAATGCAGTACAAGATCTCACACCAGTAAGTCAGGATTTCTCTTAATCCTAAGATGTTAGTGCTCACAGAAGCACTGCACAGGAAAGGAAGACGAACTCCTATCTGAAGTAGGTGTCAATTCCAGCAAGAATGAATTGCTGCACCTTCCAGAGAGGAAAGGGTTCAGTATATTCAACCTGGCACCAGAGGTCAATTTGAGGAACGGTACTGAGATAAGGGCCTCAGAGCCCTTTATCAAACCTTTATCAAACCTTCTGCTGGCAGGTTTATAGGTGAAAGGGAACATACCAGTATGTCCCTGCCCCCATACATAACCTTGCTACTGTCTACACTTTTCTTGCACCCATTGTGCATATATGGGAGTTTATGAGAAGAGAGGCTGATAGAGACTAGAAAAATAATGTGGTCCACCTCATTGTTAAGATCCACAACATTGTTCTCTGGTGAGTATTAATGTGAGACACAAAGATTCCCATAGACTTACTCACTTAGCTCTTAGATGCAATTTTTCCATCTTTGTCCTTTGTCCTCTTTGGCTATTCACACCTGCCCTAGGAGTCAGTATATGTAGCATTAGGCATTTCCTGTCAAAATAAATGATGAAGTGTAACTTATACATCTCTTCCCACTGGAAGGATAATTCCTCTTGCCCATGATCTTCGGGTCCAGTCCTGGAAAACACCAGTTTGGAAGTAATTTTCCTCTACTAACAACTCATTCACCTGTAAATCAGAGCTGAATTAGTACCCACCTTGGAAGGGAGTCTTAGGGACCCTCTGTGAGGCCATAGGTGTAAAGCTGAAGGCGAGGCAGCTGTGAATCAGAGGTAGGTGACATGAAAATTGTGGCTACCCGTTCATATTGTTTATTTAGGACCTCTGGGTTTTTCAGGGGGTTGATCATGCAATGATCATTTCTATTGCATGATGAAGTATTGTTGTGTCCACCTGACATTTATAAGAATGATAGTGAAAATACCCATACGTGGATGTCACATGAGCAAACACAGCCTTAGCTGGTGCTCAACAGATCATAAGAGAGTGTTTATTTAACAGCATCATTGGTTTTTCTTAGTTTGTTTTTGTTGGTGACTTGGTTTTGCATTTCACTGGAACTTGTGGGAAATATAAATTCTTGAGCTCCAACCCAGACCTACTAATTAGAAACTCTAAGAGTAATACTAATAATCACTAAAGTTCGAGAGGAATGGACTTAAAAGAATACCCTGAAATGCCAAAGATTACTGAAACCCTCAAAACTTTACTATTGAGACGGCCTCCGAATTTTTTAAAAGCTTTGTCTCTCATTTCCTGACACATGTGCATCTTTCTAAAGCAATTAAAGTACTTGTCTCTACCATCCGGTCTAATCAGCATGAGGGACTTCAACTCTAAACATTTTGAACTGCATCTGATATTGAGCTTTTGTTTTATATATTTATATATTTTTTCAAATATTCCCAGTGGATTCTTTCCTAGTAATCTCATAATGGCTTATTTCTGCAGGAAAAAAAAAATGAAACTTTTTAAAATTTACTTTTTTAATTGAATTTACTGGGACGACATTGGTTAATAAAATTATATATGATAGGTTTCAAGTGTACAGTTTATAATAAATCTTTGTAAATTTAATTGTGCGTTTAGCACCCCAAGTCAAGTCTCCTTCCATCACCATTAATCCCCATCTCCTTTACCCTCTCCTACACCACCCCTATTTTCCTTCCCTCTGATAATCACTATACTGTTGTCTGTATCTATGAGTTTTGTTTTTGAGGTGGGTTTTTTGTGTGCATTTTTTTGTTTGTTTGTTTTTGCTTAATCTGTTCACTTTTTTCACTCATGCCGAAAAACTCCCCTGATAGCTATCAGCATGTTCTCTGTATCTATGAGTCTGTTTCTGTTTGTGTGTGTGTGTGTGTGTGTGTGTGTGTGTTTATTTTATTCATTAAATTCCATATACCAGTGAAATTATATGGTATTTGTCTTTCTCTGACTGCTTATTTCACTTAGCATTATACTCTCCAGGTCCATCCATGCTGTTGCTAAGCTGAGTAAGTATTCCATTTTGTAAATGTACCACAGTATTTTTATCCATTTATCTATGGCCTGTTTTTAGACCTTGGCTATTGTAAATTACACTGCAAAAAACATAGGAGTGCATATATTCTTCCAAATCAATGTTACAGGTTCCATAGGATATACTCCCAGAAGTGGAATTGCTGAGTTGTAAGGCAGCTCTATTATTTTTTATTTTTTGAGGTAAATACATACTGTTTTCCACAGTACCTGCACTGATCTGCATTCCCACTAACACTGCACAAGGATTCCACATATATTTTTTTTATTTCAGAGAGAAACAGAGAGGGAGAGAGAGAGATAGAAACATCGATGAGAAAGAATCATTGCTCTGTTGCCTCCTACATGCCCCACAACTGGGATGGAGCCTGCAACCTGGGAATGTACCCCTGACTGGAATCGAACCCAGGACCCTAAAATCCACAGGCCATCGTTCCATCCACTGAGCCCAACAAGCTAAGGCAAGGATTCCCTTTTGTTAACTAACTAGAGGCCCAGTGCATGAAAATTCATACACTGGAGGGGAGTCCCCCTCTCATAGTCTGGGACCCCTCAGGGATGGGAGGTGACCTGGTGGTCTGGGGAAGGCGACACACCATCACATCTCTGCTGCTGGCACTGCCGGCGGTGCAAGCCTCAGCCAGCCCTGGTTACCTGAGCCTTGGGCAGCCCTGGGTGACTAGGGGGCTGAGGGGACTGGGGGACTCCAGAGGCAGGTGCATGGCGTGGGTCCAACCTTGCTGCATGCCTGTTGCCCTGGCGGGGCTGAGGGTACTGGCCACCACCATCTTGTGGCTGTGGGCATCTTTGAGGGCATGGCACTCAATTAGCATATTCCCTCTTTATTAGATAAGATGTTAGCCCAATAAATTCAATGAAAAACCATTTTTTAAAAAGGGGTTCTCTTTTCTGCACATCCTCACCAACACTTGTTGTTTATTGATTTATTGATAGTAGCCATTCTGACATGTGTGAGGTGACATTATCATTGTGGTTTTAATTTGCATGTCTCTGATGCTTAGTAACATTGATAAACTTTTCATGTCTATTGGCCATCTGTATGTCTTCTTTGGAGAAGTTCCTATTGAGGTTCTTTGCCAATTTTTTAAATTAGATTGTTGTTGTTTTTGTGTATTAAGTTTCATAAGTTCTATATACATTTTTTATATTGAGCCCTTATCAGATGTTTCATTGGCAAATATGTTCTCCCTCGCAGCTTAAGATGGTGAATAACATAAGGATATCCACTTTACCACTCTTAATCAACATAGTATTGTAAGTCCTAGCCACAACAATCAGAGAAGAAGAAATAAATGTCATCCAAATTTGAAGTAGTATAACTATCATTATTTGCAGAAGACATACTACTGTATATAGTTAACTCTAAAGATTTCACCAAAAAATACAGAACTGATAAATAAATTCAATAATGTAGCACCATATAAAATAAATATCCAGAAATCAGTAGCAATTCTATATACCAATAATGAATTTTCAGAAAGAGAAACTAAGAAACAATCCCATTTACAATTGCATAAAAAAATAATAAAATACCCAGGAATAAATTTAACCAAGGATGTAAAAGACATGTACTGAGAAAATTATAAGACGCTGAAGAAACTAAAGAAGATACACATAAGTGGAAGTACACACCATGCTCATGAATAGGAAGAAATAACATCATTAAAATGGCCATACTACCTAAAACAATCTACAAATTCAACACAATTACTGTCAAGATACCAAAAGTGTATTTCACAGAATTAGGACAAATACTATTCCAAAAATTTATATGGAATCACAAAAGACCCTGAATAGCCACAGAAATCTTGAGAAAGAAGAACAAAGTTGGAGGAATCATGCTACCTGATGTCAAACTATATTACAAGACTATAGAAATAACAACAACATAGTACTGGCATTAAAACAGACATATAGATTAGTGGAAGAGAATAGAGATCCCAGAAATAAATTCACAAATTTATGGTCAATTAATATTTGACAAAAGAGGCAAGTACATACAATAGGGTAAAGATAATCTATTTAATAAATGGTGTTGTTGGCCTGGCAGGCGTCGTTCAGTGGCTGAACATCTACTGTGAACAAGGAGGTCACAATTTGATTCCTGGTCAGGGGACATGACAGGTTTTCAGGCTCTGATCCCTAATGTGGGACATGCAGGAGGAAGCCGATCAATGATTCTCTCTCATCATTGATGTTTCTATTTTTCTATTCCTCTCCTTTCTTTTCTGAAATTAATAAAAATATATTTTAAAAAGTGGTATTGGGAAAATTGAATAGATATGTGCAAAAAAATGAAACTACACCACTGTGTTATACTATACACAAGAATAAATGCAAAATGATTAAAGACTTAAATGTTATGCTTGAAACCATAAAAATTCCTGAAGAAAACATAGGGAATAAAATCTTGGACATTTCTCTTAGCAATATTTTTTCTGATTTATCTCTTCAGGCAAGGGAAACAAAAGAAAAATAAACCAACAGGATTACATCAAACTAAAAAGATTTTGCACAGCAAAGAAAAACATCAACAAAATTAAAACTCATTTGTTTCCTTAATTATATTAAATATAAGTGTGTAAATGTTTTATATATTATATTATTCTTATTTAAATTAAAGTAATTTGCTATTCTTAATACTTTGTTAGAATTTTTATTTTTTGAGTGCATCTTGTTTGGTATAGAGCTATGAAATAAATCATATAGCTATGATTTATCTTTTTCTTATAATCTGTGTTGCCTAGTTCATTTAAATACCTCTGACTAACCCACAAGGCTCCTAATCCAGAGCTAATTCTTAAAGTGTCAGCTTGGAGTTCCTGTTCTACAATGACATGGAGGATGTTGTAAATTCAGATCCTGAGCCGGAGATGAACTCTAAGTAAGGTATTTTTCCATCTTCCTCCTAAATCCAAGATTTCAATTAAGCCATAACTTTATACCCTATTTGGTATTAATTTATTTTAGCTCCTTTCATAATAAGTAGAAATCCTGCTCAGCCCTAGTTTTAGGAAGTGAGCATGTATCTACTCCTCTCATCTTTGTATGGTGAAGTTTATGTCTTTATTACTTAGACAAAGTGCATTTCAGGCTTCCTCAGCTACACTGATACCAGGAACCTAGGGCCATGTGGGTTTACCCTCTATTCTTCACTTTATATTTATATTGCATTTCTGATACCTGAAAATGCTTATTTGGGGAGGGGGGTTAAGATCTCTCTTTATGTGTTAACCTACCGACCTAGGGTGTCAGAGAAATAAAAGTTTAAAAGTGGCAATTTATAAAGCCAATTTAACCATAAAGTCCATATTTTATTTTTATTTTTAATGTCTTAAAATAAACTTATAAGTAAGGCGGAAACTATTTTTTAAATGAAGAAGCCATATGCTGATACCAGCTGATACACCTAGAATATCTTACCAATATTAATCATGGCCAGCAATCCTAGGAAATATAACTTCTGTGGTATATCTCTTCTTCTGAAATTATGAAACAGTGGAAATTATTTTATCTAGATAGCATCCTGGACAATGGCTAGACAGTAGCTAGGAATACATTAATAAGTATTAGCTTTGTAGAGAAATGAGTTTTCTTCAGTATTTCTTTGTTATCTACCACAGCAAGTTAAAATACTTTCCATGAGCTATACATTCCTTTCTAACCAAACATATATCACATTATTCTGCAACATTTCATCAGGCAATGCTACTAATTTCTCCTGAAAACAGAACATGCTCATTGCTGAATAGCGGTTTTACTTATTCTATTTTTCTTTCTCTGACATTTGCTAACACCTTTTCCTTACCTGTCCATACCCTCCACATTCTTTATAAACCAATCAACTCCAATCTTCTGAAGAAAGCCTTCCAACTATTCAGCAGTACCCTATTATTTTGGTCCATCCCATTTACATTACATCTTCTGCTTCTCTGTTGAGTTTTTACTTTTCATACTTGAACTCTGTGAGTTGAAACCCCGTTTGAATGATAAGCCCCTTGAGAAGGAAGACTGTGTTCTGTATTTTTGGATGTTCCACATTGAGTGACTGAGGGAAGGACCCCTTGCTGTCTGGCTAATTGGATGAGCGGTCTAGGTACATGATAATCACATGCACGTTACCCTTTTTCGCTCTTGCTGGTCTCACCCTATCCCGTGCATTTTTCTATTTGAAGTCCTGGAATTTCTGCCAGTAGTAATTGGAAACGATAACTAAATTTGCTCCCTCTTTATTTGAGGCAATTATTCATTTCCTTCCCATCCATCCTCACTTTGATTGTCAGAAATAATGACATTTGGTTATGCAGATTTCTCACTTTCCAAGCATGCTGTTTATCAGTTGTCAATCAAAAGTCAAACATCTTTGACCTCTTGCCTTCAAATGTAAACTATGTTAGACATTTTGCATGTCTCTCATACAGGGAATACAGTAATAAACTTAATATGAAAGTCCAAATTATATAACTAAAATATGTTTATAAAATAACCCATCTAATAAAAATAAAAATGTCAGTATTATATGTGCATATTTTCTATGCATTCTTCTATTTCATAAAATAAATCATAAAGAACATAGTACTCAATGGCAGAAGTTTAGTGTATAGTTTGGGAGATTTAAGAAAAAGTGGAGAAAATAATATTTAAGGCAAAATTCAATGTACCTTATACTCTTAACCAAGTAAATAAACTGGTATATTGTCTACAAGACTGTTCTCTTAAATCTCTAAGAATTGCAAGGAAAAAGAAGCTAAATGACTCACAGGCCATTTATCCTGAGGCATTACAGTTTTGTAATGGAAGCAAGCAGTGGTAAAATGTGTTATTTTCCTCATTATGCCAACTTAATGTATTAGTTTGCAGCATATGGCATGTGAGCCTCATGATAGGAGAATAAGCTTAGGTTTTATTCCATCTACCAATAGGTGCCACCATTCATTCAGTTCCCTCCAGGCATGGCAGTTGTTCACCTAACAGTAGGATGCACATCTAGACTCATGGCAATGGCTGAGAAATTGAGTTTGTCTTACATTTTCCTCTCACGCTTTTATTACACGGTGCATTTCAGAGCAGTGACTTGATTTTTATGCAATTTAATCCTCTTGCTGTGAGCATCATCTTTGAGAACTTATGCTCTTTCAGTTCATTCCTTATTCAATAATCTGTTTATATGTTCTCCATGCAGCATTGTTTTGATACCAGCTATTCTGTCATATGTTCCAAAATGAATCAATTTAAGCAAACTAGGCCAGATAAATCAGTCCTAAGAAACAGGTAATCGATTTCATTACACAGGTAAATGGTAAGAAACACTGTATTGCAGTAAAAAGTAGAACAACTGTAGACCCTAAAGGATGCATTACTAACGTATCAACCCTCGTATTTTGGTACATACCACTTCTAAAAGGCTGTTCAGGACAGTGACCAATATAATATAATTTAACTTCTAATAGGAATCAGAGCTATAAAAGGAGTATAGATTGCCTCTGAGTATGGCCGTTTCTGGTAAGGCATCATAGAAGAGGTCTCAGACCACCACAAGATAGAGTAAACATATTAAGATAGCTAAAATATCAGAGACATAAAAGGAAAGGAGCATTTTCTAGGTACAAAGACAAGCTCATGGAATTAATAACTGTATTTGTAACCCCTGCAACAGAGCATCAATTACATTACTAAAGCCGTATTTGTAGAACAAAAGAAACAAACAAAAACCTCTTTCTGAATTCATTACATGACACCATCAGGTTTTTTATTACATGCAACAAAAAACTGACTTTAGTTTCCTTAGACAGAAAATAATACATTTTGGATCAATGTTAGGTATCAGAACCGGACTCAGAAGACGGGACCCTGGATTCTGGGAACCTGAGCCGGAGCCAAACCCCAGGAATGTCGCAGTGAGCTTGCATCACTGGTAAGTGCGTCATCTCTGCCCCTACTCCTGCACCTGTCAATGCTCCCAGTACCACCTCCAGACGGGAGGCTGAACACAAATTATAATCACTCTCTCTCCAGGAGTCATTGTTCTACATCCAAAGTCTCAGGCAATCTATCATTTGTTGTAATACTTTAAGCAATAAAAAAATCTAAACTAATAAAAGCAAAATATTAAAATTAGCCGTTTCTCCGAGACAGGGTAAGCCACGCCCACCAGCCAATCAGAGCGGCTGTATGCAAATTAGCCCAGCCAACATGGCGGCCGCCACTCCCGGACCTGAGTAAACAGCCCTTTCCATTGCGGCAGCAGCGAAAGTGAAGCTGCGCCCCTCAGCTCAGCTCCGATTAAACTGCCTCTAGCGAAACACAGATTTTTGAAACATTGTAACAATCATAGAATCCTCCGGAGCTGAAGGAAAGAGCAGCTCCCGCCTAACCAGTAACAGTAACAATTGTTTCATTATAGACGCTGCGAGGTGAAGCAGAGGCTTCGTTAGTAGTTAGAAGGCCGCCTTAAAGGAACAGTGTATCAATTACAGTGTATCAAGGAACAGTATCAATTATAGGAGA
>PVJC01015520.1:0-34941 GCA_004026665.1 Murina feae
CTTGGCCCTGGCCATCCCTATATGTCTCACTTGGCATTTTTCGGTGCCTCTGACTCTCTTGACTTAAGCCTGTGGGCATCAAGAAGGCTCCCAGATGAGAACAGAGGTGGGGAACCTTTTTTCTGCCAAGGGCCATTTAGATATTTATGACATCATTCAAGGGCCTTACAAAATTATCAACTTAAAAGTTAGCCGGCTATATTTGGTCAAACATTTAATTAACTCACCCCTAATGCCATGGCAGGGCCAGACCAAATGATTTTGCGGGTCTTACATGTCCCACAGCCCTGACGTTACAATGTGAGGAATCCAGCGGGATTCTTCAGAGGCTTGGATGCTGAAGAGCAGGCCTGTGGGGCTTACTCTGCTGGAGTCAAAGCTCTCAGCAGGACCTGCATCATCAGCATGCATTCCACGAGCTGGACAGGAGAGCAAATGGCTCTCATTACCTTCAATGCCTCTTTCTTTTTAATCAGATAAATCTCACTGGGAAAGTACCTCTTTACAGAGAATGGAGCTCAGGGCTTCTTGACAAAAAGTTTGGGGAAAAAAGATTGCATTAATCAGTAGGGATTGGTTATTTGAGGTTGCAGAGACTTGGGAGTATAAATATTGAGAAGTAATAATGGGATGAAAACAGATACAGACATGATATTAGCTAATGATAGCAATAGCTGCCATTCCCTTAATATTAACTGTGTGCTGGGTACTTTAGATATGTCACTTCATTTAATCTTCCCAACATTTCTATGAAAATGACATTGTGGCCTCCACATTACAGGTGAGAACGGCGACACTTGCGTTTTTAGAGGTTTAGCTGAGGTTGTACAGCTTGTAAATGGCAGAGCTCCCCGGGCAGCTGGTCTCTAAAGCCCACAGTATTAACCACTATACTCTATTGACTCTTCCAAGTGTTAGTGATTTACAAAGTCCCTCTGAGGAGCTGCACTAGTTCCTCACAGAAATGTTTGCACGGCTCTTCAGAGATGCAAGTGAGAGTTCAGCGGGCTCCGGAAACTGGAAACTATGGGCAGAGAACAATGCTATGATCACGTGCACACCAATAACGCTTTTGGTTTATATGGCACATCCAAATCCATCACTGCATTTGTTCCTCTTACCATCCCCATGGCTGCATCCCCATGGACAGGTGCTGACACTGAGGTTCACCTGAAAGGTTAAGAGACCTACTCAGGGTCTTGGATGGCAGGGCCAGAATGGGACCACCAAGGTCTCCAGATCTGCTCTGGGGCATCTTTTGCTTGACTATCTCCAAGTCATTCCCAAACAACAGGAATGGGGAGGGCGAGCCCTTCTTGGTTATTTATGAAATCGTCTCTCAGAATTTCTCTGCAGTCAGTTTGCTTTCATTTTCTTTTTCTCCATCTCAGTTCACTCATCTTTAAAATACAACCTGCCTTTACCAATTGTAGATGGCTTTTTTTTAAAGAGAGAAACATCGATTTGTTGTTCCACTTATTTATTCATTCCTTGGTTGATTCTTGTATGTGCCTTGACTAGGGATATAACTCACACCCTTGGCATATTGGGATGATGTTCTAACCAATTGAGACACCTGGCCAGCGCCTTGCAGATGTTGTTTGAATGGCAAAAGCTTGTAGTGCTTTTACAGATGCTGTGGAGATAAACTTTTTCTATTCTCAGAAAAAAGAGTTTATTTCCATTTACTAGGCATGTTGAGAGAATCCTCATTTCATTGGCGATAATATTAATTCATTTATTTACTTATTTATCCAGAATAATCATGGGTGCCTACTCTATGTCAGAGATTGAAGTAGGTGATTGAACAGAATATAAATGATAAAATAAAACCTCATTGAATGGTTACACAGTACCAGGCATTACACTAAGAGCTTTATCTGCTATAGTTAATCCCGAATGTAATGCTATGGGTTGGGTATCATCATTCCCATTTTACTGATGAAGAAACTGAGGGTCATAGAGGTTAAGTAATGTATCGAGTTACCCCTGACCCCACAAACTTCTCTCTTAACTGTATCAGTAATAGAATATGTCATAACCCTTGCTTTCCACAAGCTCCCAAACTAATAGAGAAAAACCTAAGTGAAGACAAGTAAGTGCTTGAATCCAGACCCTATTAAAAAACACACATATCTTTTCCCCTCCCAAGTCTATACTCGTTCAAACCTACAGTGAAAAATAAGCTGGGTTGCAATGAACCCATAGGAAATGCATCAGCAAAACGGGCTGTTTATTGCAGAGAAAACATGTTTTCATAAAGTGAAGACCATGTGTGTGGTCTTCCAGGATCCAAAAGACTGATTCAAAGGAGAATGCTGAGAAAATAAATCCTCTACACTGGGCACTGAGGAAAAATGGTTTTAGATTGTAGAAAGAGCCACTTGGGTTAAAATCTGAAGCTGCCTTTTTTTTAAAAAAAAATATTTTATTGATTTTTCACAGAGAGAAAGAGAGAGGGATAGAGAGTCAGAAACACCAAGGAGAGAGAAACATTGATCAGCCGCCTCCTGCACACTCCACACCAGGAACGTGGGCAACCAAGGTATATGCCCTTGACCGGAATTGAACCTGGGACCCTTAAGTCTGCAGGCTGACACTTTATCCACTAAGCCAAACCAGTTAGGGATGAAGTTGCCTTTAATAAACTAACTGACTAGTCCTGGGTGGGCAGCTCAGTTGGTGGGAGCATCATCCTATACACTGGGAATCAAACACCAAAGGTTGTGCATTTGATTCTCAGTCAAGGCATATACCCAGGCTGCAGGTTTGATTCCTGGTTGGGGTGCATACAGGAGGCAACCTACTGATGTTTCTCTCTCACACCAGTGTTTCTCTGTCTCCCTCCCTGCCTCTCTCTAAAATCAATATAAGAAATAAATAAAATGAGTGGCTAATCTTCAGAAAGGGAACACTTAACTGTGAGCTGAGAGGGTTTAGCTAAAGTGGGTATTTGCATGTAAATACAGAATTTACGGAAGCTTGGGGCTCTAATCAAGCTCTAAATAGCCTGGCCCTCTGTTGATTCCCTGAGTCCTCACGATAGAAAGCTTCAGCTCTGCTCAGTGTGGTGGAACTTCTTTGTCTCACTCAGCAGGTTCCAAAGTCTTGGGGAAGAAGTAGGGATAAGAGTCTTAGAATTATGGAACCTGATCATCATGTGCATTTTTTTTTTTAAAAAAAAAGACATTTATTGAGCACCTGCTATATGAGTAAATGAATGACTGAATTATGACTGCAATGTCAGTGGGGATAATCCTCTTCATTTTATAGATGAACTAACAATAATAGCAATTGCTACCAATGATTGATCTCTAGGTGCCATGCACCGAGCTTTTCCACACATGCTTACTAATCCACCTGACAACTCTATGAAGTAGGTACCATTGTTTTGTCTATTTTTCAGATGAGGAAACTGATGCCTGGAGAGGTTAAAAGCCTAATCAAGGTGCTTGGGTGACAGAGTGGATACACAAATCTAAATGAGGAAGAATTTGGCATAAGGTTTGGAGCAGCTGTTCAGATATGCTAGAACAGCGCACTCAACTCGAACATGCATTGTTGTAAGTTCCTGCTGCTCTGGGGTTTAGTATAAGCTTCTGCAAGGAGTATTTACAGAGGAGAATGTAGGAGAAGACATGTGAGTGAAACCTGTGGGACATAATGAGGTGGAAGGAAGGTAGATGATATGGTGAGGGAAGGGTAAGGAGCTGTGACCAGTGCCCCTTCCTGGTGTCAAGATGAAGGGTGGCAGAAGGACCACAGGGATTACTGCTCAGTCTTTCTTTGCCTTTTGTGGTTTCTTTCCTTTCTCCCCACCCCCAGGATTCTCTGGCAGGGCCACCTCTTTGTAGCTCACAGGGGGACCAAACAGGGGTCCCAAATTTCATGGTCTTCTGCTTCTTGTTGCATGTCACAGAGGCAGAGATGTAGCCTGGGGCAGGGGACAAGCTGTGAGTGTGGAGTCCCTTCTGCCTGTTCTGATCCTGTCTTGTGTGACCTTGAGCAAGTCCTTTGCTATCCTTAAGCATCAGTTTCTACATCCATTGAGTGTAGACACCTCCTGTTCTAACTTATAAATTACTCTTTGAAATCATGTTGAAGAAAGTGTAAGACACTACACAATTAAAAACATTTCTAGACTGAAACAGTGGCATGCTCCAGGGTGAAGCATATGGACTCCCATCAAATCCAGCCGCTGCCATTGACCAGCTGTGAGGCCTTGGACAAGTTACTGACCCTGCCTGTCTTTGTTTCTGTATCTGTTAAATGGGGGCAAGGGTAGCTGCGGCTCATAGGGTTGCAGTAAAGAATAAACCATTCTTTTGCAGTGCTTATGTTGGTGCCTGGCCAATTGTAAATGTTCAATGTGATTTTTATTGATCGAGAGAGAAATGGTTGATCTAGGCTGCATGATGGGGGTTGAGTCTATGAACTTCTAGAAGCTTCTCTGTGCTTTGTGCTACAATCTTCAAGGACCACCCCCTCTCCCACCTGGAGGAGTCATCCTGCTGTGCTCAGAGTAAGTAGTAAATTAATAGCATTGCTTTGGCATTTAAATCAATAGGATTAAGGTGCTCTGATGGCGACAGAGCAGTAATTGCTGCTGCACAGATGGAGACGGTCCAGTGGCAAAGTCTGCGCTTCACAAGCTGGCAGGCCGCCCTCAGATTCTTTCCACCCTTAAAAAAGTAACACTTCCCTCTGACAACGATAGCAATAAATGCACATTGGAAAAATACCACAGGTTCAAGGAAGAGTATAACACCGCCTGGGAATTTCATTATCTGGATACCTACTGTTAACATGTTAGTAAATCTCTTCTACTTTTTTTTCTTCTAAAGGTTATAACCAGTTTCCCTCCGCTTTTTTCCTGAAGATTCTAAATAAGTATTTTTCTTTCGTTATTAAACCTTTAGAAACACAATTATAAACGACTGCCTATGCCAGTGTGAGGCTATAATAGTATTCATTTAGCTGTCTCTACCTTGATGGGCATTTATATCATTTTCAATTTTTAGCTATTATAAATTACGCTGTGAAAAGCCCCTTGGTCACAAACCTCTGCTCATGTCCTCGGAGCAAAATTTTGCTGAGTCAAAGGGTATGAATATTTCTAAGGCAGGAAAGCGCTGTCTGTGTAAAGGTGCGCTCCCCACCCCAGGACTCGGCTCCTCACTGCAACTTAATTCTTCCTGAGGTGGGGGCTGCCTGGAGAAGAATTGTTCATATTGTGCAAGGTCCCACAGGGGGCACTGTGTTTCTTTTTTTATAATGATTATTACATTGCTCTGCCTATGTCTTCTGTTTGTGTCATATTCAACTTCTTATTTCTGAAAGTCCTTCCATATTATAAACATCCCATATGGGAGAGGTAGGGTAGTATGGAAGACTCAAATCTAGTTCTGCCTCAGGCAAGTCACTTAACCTCTTTGAACCTATGTATCATAAAGCAAAGGTAATAGCAGCGCTCCTATGATTCTTGGGGTGAATGGAGCAAAAAAATGTGTTGAGTGCTGATACAATGCAATGCCAGGCACATAGAGACCACTTTGTATGTTAGCCATTATCACAAATAAAAATGAAAATTCCTGTTCATCAGAGTCAAATATTCTTCACCACAGTTTTGTGCCAGTTTAGGTTACACCCAGTAATTCTGATCAGGAATGGCAGGAAACACCGCATATGGGCTGTACTTCAAATCTTGGCTAATTGTTTCTACTCCATCCTTGACCCTGTATTTTAAGAGGGACATTAACAGGCTGGAGCAGGTCCAGAAAGGAACAACTGGGCTAGTAAACAAACTTGAAATTGACCTGTAAGGAATATGAAAGACTCCCTCTTTGAAAGGCAGACAGGGAGATTCTTTTTCACAAATCCCTGTTGGGGAAGAGGGATTCAATTGAATAAAATAATGTTCTTGAGTATTTACCATTTGTCAGACACTGAGCTAAGTAAGCCCTTAGCAAATATTATTTATTTTTTTTCTCCAAAAGGCTTTATGAGGTACCAATTTGTATATGTATTATACAGATAAGGTGATCGAGGTACGGATGGCAGAAGCGACTTGGCTGAAAGTTAGATGGCTAGTTGGTGGCAGGGAAGGAATAGAACCAGCTCTTTCTGATCCCATGGTTTAGGTGCCTTCTACAGCTCACTGATTCCTTCTAGGTGACCAGGGACAGTGGATGGGACTTTCAAAGATGAAGACGGCTGCCTAATACATGCGTGGAAAGACTATTTTGACCATTCAATCTACCCAGTGAGAGAAGAGGCTGCCTTCTGGAGTTGGTGAGTTTCTTGTCACTGAAGTATTCATGTACATTGTACAGACTGAACTCTTAGTAGCATGCTATACACATGAACCAGCTGAGGAAGTGGGATGGTGACTTTACTACTTATTTGTATGACCTTGAAAGTTGCTTAATCTCTCTTGGCCTCAGTTTCTTCACCTGTAAACTAGGAATACTTAATTCTAATTTTAGGATGGTTGGGAAGGGTAAAACATTCAGATAAATAGTTTAGCCAATAACCTGGTATTCTGAAGTGGCTCACCATATCCTAAGTGAACAGTTACCTATGGTCTTGCATTTGCACCTGTGCTTTTCATTTATAGAGTGGCAGTCTCTATTCCCTTCTTTATTGGGCTTGATTACAGATTTGGAGATTGCACCTGTAGAGTTGGTGTCCACCTCGCTTCTGCAGAGGCAGGTGTCTGCCAGGTTCTGCCCCCTCAGGCAGGACTTGGGAACAAGGGCAGTGCAGTATAAACAAAAGGATTTTACACTGAAATGTTAAACAACAGAATAGATATTATTGGGGAGAGACTAGAGCTAGTTCACCCTATTGACCAGTGATCAGATGGGTTTGGCAAGCGCACCGTGTGCCCAGCACTTTGCCATGGGGATTAAGTGTAACCAGGCATTGGAGGCACTGTCTTTGTGACCAAGGGCTCGAGGCCTGGGATAGCTCAGACACCATGAAAAGATTGGAGAAGAGGACTGAGTGTCATTCTGTGCTAAGGCCTATGGCACTGGGCAGTTAAGGAAGGGATGCTTAGAGGCAGGAAGGAGGCTGGAGAAGAGGACGTTGGAAGACTCTTTCTGTCCTAGGATTTTCTCTGTCTGATGAGTCCCAGGATTGCGTCTCCTAGGCACCAGATACTATGTAGAAATGTCCTAGGGGTAGCTCCCTTGGACACATTTCTCTAGTCTTTCCCCCAGGACATCTCCCAGGATCAGGAACATGCCAATCATTCTTGTCCATGGTCAGGTCCAGAGAAGAGGAGCTGTCCCCCTTCCTAGATGAGAACAGGGCAGCCTCCTCCCTCCCTGCAGACCCCTGTTCTTCAGATATTAGCCTCAGCTTCTCCCGACATCAACCCTGGCTCCCACCAGCGGGCACATGAAGTTGGAGGCCTGAGGATGCATCTTCTATTGTTTTTAATTCTTGATGTGAGGTTCTTCCTTCTGCACTTTCAATAAGATAACCAGACTCCAACTGTTCTGGGGAATGCCCACCTTTCGTTCTCTCCTGGTTTCCTCCTCTCATCATTCCTCCTTAGCATTTGCTTCTGCCCACCTGCATTTCTCTCCCCTTCTGCTTCTCTAACTCCTTCTTCTTCTTCTTTTTTTCATTTGCTTCTAAATCCTAGAATAATGGTGCTAAGAGAGATCTTGAATATCATCTAGTACAGTCCACCCACCCCTTTTACAGGTGAGAATGCTGCTCCAGAGAAGGAAAGGGATTCACAATGAATTCTTGGCTGAACCAGTGAAGACCCAAGCTTAGCGCTCTTGCCTCTTTATTTCTCTGCGTGCCCCCTCTTTTTCTCCCTCTTTGTTTTTCTGCCTTTTTATTTCTTATTCTCTCTTGAAAATATGTCCCATCCATTTCTTGTTCTAAAAACCCCAGTCCGTAGTATAACCTGGCGTTCCATCGCGAGTGACATTTCACATCAAGTGCAATGATGTCAGTGGGAAAGTAACTCCCATTTGCTCAGAAAATCCTTCCCAGCACACCAGCCTCAGCTGCCGGGCTTGTTTTCACTTGTTCCAATCCAGCAGGCACTGGTTCCGGTCGCTCCAAATGTGTTTTTCTCTCTACCTGTCCGGTTGTCTTTTATTAAGGGGAGGCTCTGAGTTTGATTGTGTGCCCACACTCCCTGATAGCCTTTAAAAAAAAAATCTGTCTTCAGCTTTCAAAAGTAATACGTACATTGTTGTAAAATACTCAAGCATTACTGAAATATTTAATGTAGGAAATAAAAGCCCCCCCCCCAGTCTCATTCTCAAAAGATAATAACAACTATAAACTGTTTTATGTCCATTTCTCTGGACTCCCCCACCCTCACCCCCATATGAGAACAATAAAACATTTAAAAACTAAAAATGGGCCCTAACTGGTTTGGCTCAGTGGATAGAGCGTCAGCCTGTGGACTGAAAGGTCCCAGGTTCGATTCCGGTCAAGGGCATATACCTTGGTTGCGGGCATATCCCCAGTAGTGGGTGCACAGGAGGCAGCTGATCAATGTTTCTCTCTCATTGGTGTTTCTAATTCTCTATCCCTCTCCCTTCCTCTCTGTAAAAAATCAATAACTTAAAAAAAAAGACCATTCTTAAAAAAAAAGGGATCCTGCTATACATTCTGTTTTGCTCTTTGCTTACCCTCCTTTCCCCCCGTTAGTCTCTCATCCCGGATATTTTGACTCTTCTGCATGGAATGAGGCTATCTGCCTCTGGCGTTTATTGGCTGTGAGACTTTAGATGGATCACTGCTCCTTTCAGGGTTTCTGTTTCCTCATCGGTAAAAAAGAAACAGTTCCCTCCCACTTGCCATCTCCCGTGATTAAGGCCCAAGTGAAAGTGTAGGTGCCCTGGGCCCACTCCTGTGAACCATTCTCTGTCCCATTATCCTGTTTTATTGGGTTTATAGCACTGACCGTGGCCTGAAATTCTGTACTTTCCCAAGTCATTCATTGGTTTATATCCCCTTACTTGTCTGTCCCCAGAACTTAGAACAATTGCTGGCATATAGTAATATTTTTGATGTCATGAACAAATTATCCACTCTCAGCTGGGCTTCCAATTGATAAAAGACCCTTTGGGGGACAACAGAGCAGAGCAGGACAAGCCTGAGCTTGGGTAATGTTGGACAGCTGGTCCACCCAGTGCCCTTGAGCTCCACCTAGCCCAGCTTGCTTGTTCTGCCAGCCCTTTCCTTCTGCCTGCATCATTCTCTCTTGGCACTCCTTGCCACCTGGTGAATTAGTCATTCTTTATGGCCCAGTTGAAGTGTCCTGACTCCTATGAAATACTCTCAAATTCTGTACTGTCTCCCACCTCCAGGCAGAGTTAGTCAGACTCTTCTTCATGCTCCCACAATGCTTTGCGCTTATCCCTCTTGAATAATAGGGATCCCAGCTTTCCGGTTTTGCACAATTGCTATGTGCCACATGCAGCGCTAACACTCTCTGCGCCTTCTTCCATTTCATCCCTAGGGTGATCTGTCAGGGAGAGATCATCACCATTGCCATTTTACAGATAGGAAAACTGAGGCTGAGGAATCTTAAAAACTACCTTGCTCCAAGGCATTCAGCTAGCAAGTTGTGTAACCAGGATGCTAGAACATGTTGATTCCCAAACTGGAGTTGTTAACTGCTGGGCCCTTTGTGGACCAGCTTAATTGAAGAATTATGCAACGACAGCCGGGAAGACCCATCGTCTTTATATGGTCCAATCTTATTTTAGGGATGGGAAGACTGAGATTCAGATACAAAGTCAGAGTGGGGCTTGTGGGGGGGGGGGAGGGAGGAAATCTCCCTCTAATCTCCAGGCTGCCCAGTTTGAGGCAGCATGGGGGTTACATCTTTTACTGAACCTTGCCACCCTGCTTTTCAGGAAGTGTAGCTTTTTATATTTTAAAGCACATTCCACAAATTCCTTTAAGTCCCCTTTGTCCAGGCATGATGCAATCTTTCCTTGGCTCCTGCGAAGGGTTTTTCTTTTCTACCAGATGGTTTGGGTTCCACCAAGAAAACTATCTGCCCTGAGACCCATCCTCTCTGTAGACCAGGCAGTGGTAGCAGGCAGCCTTGTCTGAGGTGGCTCAGGTGATTTGAGAGGTCCAGAATTGGGACAGCTCAGCTAGACAGCAGGGATAAGGCTGAACGACTCACTGCAGCAGCCGCCGAGCCAGCACTGAGCTGCCATGTCTAGCTCACTCGCACTGTGACTCATTTCTTGGAGCAAAAAGGGGTCACGGTGAGATACAGCAGTGCTTTGGGGTTGGCTGGTGGGAAGCCTTCTGATCCTGGGCTTCTGCAGAGCCAAAGAGAGGAGGACAGGAGCAGGCATGTGGGGACAAAGCCATTCCATTGAGCAAGCACTGAGTATCTAACATACACGAACCACAGCGATGGCACTATCCACGAGGGGAAGTGGGACAAGCGGAAAATTCTGGGTAGCACCCCTTGTCCTTTTGTTGGCCTTTCATATGCATCAAGAAATTCATTAATTTCCCAGCCATGGAAGGGTGTATGATCCCACAGGAAGGTTAGAAGGGCACCTAAATGTATATAAAGGCACTTAGAGCAAACCAAGTGCATTTCCAAAGGGATTTAGGATGGAGTCCATGCCCAGTTTGGGGTAGGGCTGGTGGCCATCCAGGGGATTCCTCATGGAGAAAGTGATGTTAGGGGTGGATCCTGAGGCCAGGATCACAGAGAAGTGGAGAGGGAATTGCCATTTGTAAAGGGCTTGCACTCAGCTGGCGGGTGGCATGGAGGCCCCAAAGATGACTTTATTGATCTATCAGTGAGGTTGTTATTTGCATTTTTTAAGAGGAGTAACTTGAGGATCAGAAAGGTTGAGCAAACTGCCAAGACAATAGAGGGTGGAAGTGACAGAGGCAAGATTCAAAATTCAATGAGCTTGAATCCAGAGGGCAGAAATGAGGAGGGGGGCTTGTCTAGATGTATGGAGGGACAGACCACAGTGTGAGAAAAGCACAGAGTAGAGAATACTGGGTCTGTTACAAAGACCAGTGAGAATTTGAGCTGGAATTTGGTCAAGGAGCTGGAAATGGAGCAGGGGCGGGCTGGATTGTGGCAAGCTGAGGGTTGTGTCATGCTGAAACTTGGTATTCTCGGCGGAAGGCAGCACCAATGCAAAAATGAATGAGATGGCCGCTTATGTACAATGGCAAGGTATTGACAAGTGAGAAGAGGGGAGTTGCAGAACATGGTGTTTAGTATAATCCCATTTTTTGTAAAACAGAAACAGCTCACTATTGCAGCAAAGCAGGTAAAGGCTCCCTGAAGGCAGACTGCTTGGGTCTCAGTCTGTCACGCTGTCCCCAAGCGGGCAGCCCTAGGAAAATTATTCCAGTTCTCCGTTTCCTCATCCACAACCTCATCCATACAATGGATGAGCAATACTATCTGCTTTATAGGATTGTTCCGAGAATTACATGGCTTAATACACATTCAACTTTTAGAAAGATGCTGGCACAGAGTAAGCACTCATGTTTTTGTCATTATTATGTTATTAAAATCATTTGCAAAAGATGAATATCCAACTGTATAAGTGATTTACCCCAGGGAGTAAGATTTCTCAGTATTTCAGTTCTAAACATATCTCCCTAAGCAGTTTAAATATCTTACAGCAAACATGTATAATGTTTACTATGTAAACAAACAAACCAGCAAGTTTATTTCAAGAGCTGATATTAGGAGACATATATGTATGTTGTGCTTTTTCTTCTACTAGCGACAGGCCTGCGGGGACACATTCAGAGCTGTTGCGGGTGTCACTTGGAGAGCTGTTGGAGGTGTCACTCAGAGAACTGTTGGAGACAGGTGTCTGCGGCAGGCCTGTTTGCGCTTCCCACAGGCCATGTGACACTCAGGGTTGGAAAGGAGAGCTAGCCCAGTCCTTGCTTCCTCTCCCCACTTTGCTCTGGGCTGAGTGTGGCTTCCTGGTCTC
Source organism: Murina feae (assembly GCA_004026665.1). Taxonomy (NCBI): domain Eukaryota; kingdom Metazoa; phylum Chordata; class Mammalia; order Chiroptera; family Vespertilionidae; genus Murina; species Murina feae. Next base: position 11,985 of record PVJC01015520.1, read on the forward strand.
GGGGTGTTCTGAGAAGCCCGTGGGTCTGGCCTTGGGCGTGGAAGATCCGGAGTTTGTGGTGAGACGACCCGCCCCCCTCCCTTCCCCCAAGTCCCATGCTGGAGATTGGGTGGCCTCTCCAATCTCCCATAGTGAAGATGAAGAGACAATGGGTACACACAGTCCTATGTGTTTGAGGGTTAGAGCATGAGGCTTGAAAAGGTCTTTGGTCTAAGTACTAGGGGCCAGTAGTTAAAAAAAAAATTAAAACTGGCCTGAGATGCTGTCCTGCTTCCTGACCTCCCAACTCAGTCAGAAATTCTCTCCCAGAATCCTCGACAGCTTTTTCAATTGAGTGACTTTGGTCCCAAGGCAGGTGGGACAGAGAAGAAAGGGTGGGCTGCAGTAACCTGTCTCACCCTTAGATAGAAGTCTAACCACAGACCTCTGTGATGGGGCGAACACCAGTGCCGTCTTCCTCCTGTGTGCAGGATGGAGATTGGAACTCACATCTACTTACAGATGTACGCTAACTTTATTATTATCTAGAACCACCTGCAAACAACTAGGCCTTGAAGATCTGGAGAGACCAATTCTGCATCCATCTCCCTCTTCCAGTCAGTCCTGCCCTCCTCTCTCTGGTTCATTCTTACAGTGACAATGGCAGTGCAGTGATTAAAAGAATGTTTTCTGTTTTTGAATCCTGGCTCTGTCTCTTACTAGTTGTTTTGCCTTGGGCAAATGACATAACCTCTTTGTGCCTAATTTTTGTCACTTGTAAAATGGGAATACAGTAGTATTTATGTCTAAGGACTTTTGTGGGATGATGAGATGAGGCCTACAGTTGTTAGCGCAGTACCTAGCATTCAGTAAACACTCAGTAAACAGCAGTGGTTATCATTAACGAGTTGCTGCAGTCAAGGCCGAGATGGAGCATTAAGAGGGAGGGAGGGGACAGTTCAGGAAGAAAGGAGTGTCTGCCTGTAGCATCTGTTAACATTGAAGGTGCATATGCTCTGTGCCCCGGGAAGTCCATCTCTTGTTCTTGTTATCTGCCTGGCAAACGTCACACGTGTTCACAAAGACGTAGGTGCCCTGTGATCATTGCAACACTGATTGCAGCAGAAAAGTTAGAAGAACTGTAAGTGCCCATCAATAGAAAGGTGGCTGGGAAATAGTGGGAGATCCATAACCGAGGCCCTGCGGTCGTTAAATGGATGAGGTGGAGCCAGTGCCTCCATGGAACATGCTGACCCCTGAATAAGACAGACTGCGGAATTATATGGGTAATCTGCTCCCATGACATGGTTGTCTATGTATATTTCAATAGATAGTCTATGTAGCTCAATAAACTTCAATAGATTTCAACCTGTGTGGATAACTACTGGATATACCATCATTCCATGTGTGTATAAACATAAAATTAACATAATCAAGTAGGACACTCCTTAAAGCAATGAAAGCTGGGATGACATGGAGATTGTTATCAAAGGGGATTTGTGGCTTATACCTGGTTTCAGAACAACAACAAAAGAATATGTGCATATACTGTACAACTAAAAATGATCAAGAGCAGAGAGAGAAATACTCATCTGGCTAAGAGTTAGAAGAAAATGACTGTCAAACCAAAGCCCAGCTCTTTTCTCATAGGCTTTCCCATCCCTGAGGCCCCACAGAGGGTTAGGGCTGCGAGCCTGAGGTCTGCACCAGCTCGCAGGGCCGCAGCTTTGGGAGGAATCTATGAAGAGGGAGAGGTATACTGCACGTAGGGCAAGGGATGTGTATGTATTAAGGGGAAAGAGGCAGTGTGGTTGGCTGGGGAAAGGAGATCTGTATTTGAATCCTGGCTGTCCTCTGAGATCAACAGTGTGGTCTCAGGCAAGACACTTTTCTTCTCTAAGCCTCAGTTTTCTCAGCTCTAAAATGGGAGTAGTACCCACTGTTTTGTATCTGTTTTTAAAGGTGATTGGGAAGCTAACCTGAGGCCATGGATATGGAACTCTCTATAGACTGTGAAATGCTCTTGTACGAGCAACTGCACGGCTGCCTGGCAGTCAGGATTGCCGCATTCCTCTGGAGCTGGGGAGCCTTGCGAAACTGAGCACGCAGCCATAAACACGCAGCTATAAACACGCAGTTCTCAGAGGCCGGAGATGACTGCAGCTACTCTATTCAACGTGTAGGATACTAACGTGCTTTTGTGGGAAGGATGATAGGTCAGAGAGGTAGGGGAGAAGGAAGGACATGAGTCTGAGGTCAGACAGACAGATGGTGGATGGGCAGCAGGCTCTGCACACCTGGGAATGCTAAGTAAGCCTGTAGTTCTGCAAGGTTGATAGTACAGCTTGCACAGGAAGACTGTCCCCCTGGTCAACTTGATCTACCTCTCCCGTCGGTCCTCAGACTCTCATGTGTGGGTCCCAGCATTTGAAGCCCATTCTCTAGGATCCCCCCTCGTACCCGGGGGCACACAGTGGGAGTTCCAGGCTGTGAGAAGGGGAACATTTGGGGTGCTAGGACTTCAGGGGTGGGAACAGCTGCCTGAGGAGCCCTTGTCGCCATGCATGTTTGTGTTTCTGAGGGAGGACAGTGTGTTGAAGGGAGGAATGCGCAATTGCAGAGTCCAGGCCACACGGGCTTTACAGACAACAGATGTGAACGAGCTGGGGGAACATGCACTATTGCAAGGGGCTCTGGGAGCTCCGCCACTCCCTCTATAACCTTGAGGAAGTCATTTTTCCTCTCCTCACCTACGAAATAAGAGGGTTGATCTATGTCAGGGGCCCCCAGTCAGGTGACTTGGAGCCTTGCTATACAAACCTTTGGTCCTCAGGAGCATCAGCACCACGGGGGTGGGTATGGGTGGGGAGCTATTAGACATGCAGACTCTCAGGCCCCATCCAGACCTCCTGAGTCTGACTCAGCATCTTCATGGCATCCCCAGGTGATTCACACACACACTGACGTTTGAAAAGCACTGCCTTAGATACTCCTGTTAACATTACAGGTTTCTGGGTCCCGACCCTGAGAGCTTTTGTTTCCATTGTCTAGTTACTCTAGTATGACGGTGAGAACCTGTGTTCTACAGTCCCTCACCTCTAGCTTGAGAGCTGTGCCTCCACGATTCTGATGGTACTTCAGACACTGAAGGCACGTGTGATTCTCTGGGGTGAGTGGGTGGGAGATTGAGGATGGACCTTGGGGGAAGGGAGCAGAGCCTGGTTTTCCAGGTGCCTGTGGGCTGCGCAGTATATGAGGCAGGAGAGAAGGCTGTTCATTTCACGGCTGGGATTAATGCTGGTCGGCGGCTGCTTGTTAAGATGGTAAACTCATTTAGCAACGGACACTGAAGAACAGCCAAATTCAAAGGCAGAGAGTGGTAATCTAATTGCACTGAATTAGCCTCGGGAAACTCGGACAATATCAACTTCAGGAAACCACCAAGGGATCCTTTCTAAGGAGTTTCAAAAGCGCTGGGGCCTCAGCTCCCCTCATAAGGGCTTGCATGACAAAGCATAGGCATCAGCCCCTCTCCCAGGCGTCTCTGGGCTTTGTCCCCTTGCAGTGTGCTTGCAGAATGAATTTGCTGGCCAGCCACATGGTGTTTTCAGTTGTGTGTCAGGCTTACCAGGGAGTTGGTTCAGGAGAGACAGCAGGAGTTCAGGGCTGAGAGGCCTGCAGCGTACAGACCATCAGTCCTGTGAGCACCAGCTGTGCTTGGGGACTTGTCTGTGGACCAGTGCATTTGTTGGTGGTCCTGGCTCTGGTAGTCTCTTATTCTGAGCTCATTCTCACTGTGTAAAACCAGGCTCTTACATAACCAACGTGATTTCCCGTTAATAACCCTCTGTCCTATTGTGTGTGTGTGGTCATTGCCCCCTTTATTCATTTTACAATTCATTATAAAGAAGAAAAAGAGCCCAGCTGGTGTGCCTTAAGGTTGAGCCTTGGAGGCCATAGTTCGATTCCTGGTCAGGGCATATGCCCAGGTTGCAGACTGGATCCCCAGTAGGGGGCGTGCAGGAGGCAGCTGATTGGTGATTCTCTCTCATCACTGTTTCTATCTCTCTTTCCTCTCCCTCCCTCTCTGAAATCAATAAAAATGTATTTTTTAAAAGAAGAAGAAAAAGATATGGGTAAGTATGTGTTTATGGCATGACTCAGAGCTTACAAAGATCAGATGGTAATTTGGGAATCAGGAAAGGAGGGAACCTACGGATATTGAAGATTTGCCTCTGACCTTTCATTTACTTTTCTGGAGCAAGTTACAAATCTCAACCCACAAAAGCAGTTTACATTTCTTCTGTGTCCCTCCTGGAAGGAGGATATCCGGTCTCTGCTTGCAAACCTCCACTGCCAGGGACCCTCACTACCACCAAAGTAGCCCTGTTCACCATGTGACAGATCTGCCAGAAAGTTTGAAATTGCATTGGCTCAGAATGTGCATATGTGCATTAAAAAATTAATCTATCAATTTACCTTAGTTCTTCTCTTGGAGAAATATAGAATAAATCAAATCTAATGTTTTTTAAATGGGGTCCCAGAGTACCTAGGGGGTTCATGAAATAGTAATGAGGACTCAAAACCCATTTCAAACATTTCAGAATCTAACAGATTGCATATTTACTTCTGACAAGGCTCTATGGGCGAATTAAAAACATCACGTGTCTTACATTTTGTGTTTTCTTAGGTCAGCTCAGTGTGGCAACATTGCTTATTGTAGGATGCTCATATGTGTGCCTTTGATTAATAAAGACAAGGACAAGAAGCTAATTATGAATGGGGCCTGGTAAACACAAAGTTTAAAACATAGTCTAGATGTGGGAGAAAAAACCAAGCAGAATCACTGATAAAAGTACATAGCACTTCGGTCTTTTTCTTGTTCCACACTTGACATCTCTGAGGATAGTGATCAGGCATCATGATTCCTCATCAGAAGAAGCATTTTCTGGGGAAACTGACATATTTATGGGACCTGTCAATAATGGTTTCCAGGTTGAGATAACTATCCAGAGAGTGAAGTTGTTAGTGAGGTCCTCCATTCTTTCAGGACTTGGAGCCTGAATAGAATTCAGTGTTGTTTTTTCTTATAATGATTGAAATATGCTGATAGCTGTACCCCAAACCGTTCTATTATGGAGGAGATGGGGAGAATATAATTTTTGGCTAACAGCTGAAAATTATTTTAGACAGTGATTTGTCTATTCCCTTCCTCTTGTGGCTAGGGAAACTGAGGCTGGAAAGGTCATGGGACCCTCTCAAGGTCATGCCACTAGCTAAATTCTGGATTCCAGGTCTCCTCCCTTTGGACCAAGGGCTGCTTTGCCCAAAGCAGCAGAAAGCCTGCAGCATAGCATCAAGATGGCCAGGCGGGAGACAGTGCCATCCATCTTAAAAATCATTCTGGCTTCTGTCAGCTGATGAAGGAAATAAAGTTAATGATGCCCACATGAATGTGCTGTCGCAAGACGAGCACAGGCTGCGGGAGGGGAGCTCTGCGGGTCCTCTGGAGAAGGCGGGAGGGTTTTGATGTAGCCTTACAAGGAGCAGTGTCTCCCCTTCCTGCAGGGACAGGGGCTGTGGCATCTGCTACCTCTCTCCCCTGCAGAGTGCCTACTTTCAGGCTGGACACATGAGCACATGATAAATAAGTGCCTGATCAAGAAATGAAGGCAATGTGAGCAGTGAGGCAGATTCATCCTGAGCCTGCGTGGGCACGGCCTCTGTCTCATGAAGACCTGAGATGAGGCTGCAGGGAACTGAGAGGTGTTGGAGTCAGTCATTTGGTAAGAAAATGGAGTCCCTGCAAGGGAAAGTGACTTGACAAAGCCATGCTGCAGGCAGGAAACAGAACTGGCTCTGGGGGGTGGGCATGGGGGCTCTCAAATCACAGCCTATCTGCTCTTCCCACTGCACTCCATGGGTACAGCCTCCTTCACAAGGTGGTCTCCACAATGAATTCCCTGGATGCTTCCTGAAAGGCCATTATCAGTTTTGCAAACATGTGGAAGATATATGCCGATCCATAATCCACTCACCAGTCTAGGGTCCTAGGCCAAGCAGTCCCATGGGGACTTAAGACATGTTTTCTCTTCCTCATGGTTCCCAAACCCCCAAAAGGGGGTAGAGTGACATTTTGATTGGCCCAACTGCAAACTTGCCCTAGGGGCTTCTCTCCTTAGGAAAAAGTCCTTGACCCATTTTAGGAGCTCCTAGGCACTTTCCGCAGTGTCCAAACTGCCACTGGTGAGATTTCAGGGGACTCCTGTGTGCTACCTGGAGGGAAAGATCCAGGTGCTCATCTTCCCCTCTTGGCAAGCTTGGAGACCAGGAAGCCAGAGGGGCCACTTCGATGGGAAGCTCATTTATCTTTCAACTGGGTGGTTTTCCAGCACTGAGATCTGAGCAAAAATCTATTTGCCATGTTTCTTTTGACCCTAGTGTGCTAGAAACATCTTCCCTTCAAGGTTTTGGTGACCTTTCTTAGCAAATGAGTGCCATATTCAGTTCAAAACCCTGTGCAAGGAAGCATTTGCTGGGATGGCAGGTGGAATTGGCACATAGAGAAAAGCTGTCATCATTGGGGAAGCCACCCATGGCTTAGACTTGGTTTATCTCCTCTGCCTTTATTTCCTTCTTAAGCACAAGCCAGGGCTCTCTTTGCTTCACTGCGATGCTTTAAGTATTTCATGAGGGGAATTTTCTTCCTTATCCTAATTAGTACATCAGAGCAACAGATTAAACAGTTGTCACTGTATACCAGTGGTTTTCAACTGCAGCCAAGTTGGTCCCCACCCCTGGATTTTTGGCAGTGTCTGGAGAGCTTTTTGATGGTTGAGAGTGGGGAGAAGGTGCTATGGTGCTAAGGAAGCTGCTAAACATCTTACAATGCACCAGACAGCCGTCATAACAAAGAATTATCCAGTTCAAATGCCAACAGTGCAGAGATTGCGAGATACGGGTAGACTATTTACCATGGGTCTATTTGAGTTAATTGAGTAGGTGAGAAAATTGTGGGGTCACCCTGGTACCTCCCCACCCATAAGCCACTGTAAGGGCTCTGAGAGTCAAAGCCAGTTCTCTTTGACTCAAAGGGAATGCATTTCTACTATAAAACAAGCCCCATCCCCATTTATAAAAATAAAGAGACAATATTGGTTATTGCATCCTAGAATGGCACTTCTGGAATTTTAGACCCACAGGCTTTTCAAATATCAGAGCAGGAACTTCAGCCAAATCACCTCATTTTAGTAATGGGGACAGTTGATGAGCACCGCAGTGCTGTTTGCTTGTCTCCCAGGACCCTAGTCTCTCTCCCCCTCAGCTCTCTCTAAGGCCTCGATTGTTCTCTGTGTTGGCACCAGGGGAGATTTCTGCCTCATGCACTCTGATTGTTGTTTTGTTTGTTTTACTGTCATTATTGCCATTTCACTGGTTATGTGCTGATACAGCAGCATTTCTGTTATCCAGGGTCTTTTCTTCTCTAGCCCCCAGATTTTCCAACAAGGTGAGCAGCTGGCATCACTCACTATAAGGAGTACCTGGGTGCCTGAGATTATTGGATTGTCTTATTTTAACATAATGCCTGTCCCTTGGGAGAGAAGGGATTATTCACATGGAACCTTCTAGGGAGCTTCCAGACCCCATTTACCCCCATATGTATTCTATCAAACCCCCAGATTTTAATGCTTCCTTATTTTTATCTAAAATTTAGAAAATGAGAGAGTTAGAAATGAAAATTAGATAAAGATAATACTTACCCTCCTTGTAACTCCCCCCCCCCCCCCCCGCCACCTCTCTGAAAAATTGCTTGGGAAATTTTCCTGGTTCAGTTCTCATTTTTATTATTTTATGTCTCAGGACATTTCTGAAGCAACAATGACTCCTCAAATGATGAAGCCATTTCTGTCTTTTGAAAGTGCAATGGTACAAATCCCTTTCCAGCCCTTCAGTCATGACTCTTTTTTCCTTATACACACATGGAGTCATATCCCATACCCACTGTAGCTCATGTATGTCTTGACACATGCAGGGGAAGGAGATGTAGAGTGATGCTTCCTGACAGGCCACCACCACTTTCCTTAAAGTATTAACATGGTGCATTCACAGCCATATCAAGACAATTACAATGCAAACCTTTTAAACTGTCTTTCCTTTTTGTGAAAGACAATGTCTGGAAGAATAAAATCAACCATACATACTGTTCACCAAGAAAAAAGAGTTGGGGGTGGGTGATGTGCTTGGTTTTATTAATTTGCTCTTTAATCTCTCTGGTACAGTTCTGTCTTCTTAAGCCAAACAGAGGATCAATTTGCATACAAATGTGACCAAGTATAGTTCTACTATTTATATAGGGGAGAAAGGATTTGATATTGTTAAATTAAGAGGATACTTTCTGCCCTTTCCCCCATAAAGTAGATACGTTTCACAGGGCCCTCGATTATTGCACTTTTAAAATTCTATCTGACTCCCTGACTATTTGCATTCTGAGCTGTGGGCAGGACTGTGGCCTATTAAAGAATGATTTGAACCGGGTATTAGAAGCGTTAGCATTGGGTAGCTCAGAGAAGGAGAAGAGTCTTCTTTTCATCTCAAGAGAAAGATATGAAGAAAAGCTTACATATAGACCCTTAAAATCTAGAGGGGAGGTGTCATTCATTTAATAAACCAACCGACAGATTAGTCAAACCAACAATTCATATGCATAGCTCGCTAAAATGTAATAAAACAGAAAACCCAAAAATTACTTGCCGATTTATGATAAGAGAATAATATTTGACGGTTGCTTATTTTAAAAGGGAACCTAGAGTAGGTTTTTCAAATTACTGTTAACCCAATGCCTTGGTAAAACATGAGAGGCAGGCATCTAAAATGAGCAAGATTAATGATCCCTGCAGGTCATGGAAGAAAAATAATTTTTTTCAATTCATGTAAATGGAATTTATCCTAATCATCTCTGAAGATGGCATGATTCACCCACTCTCTAAAGGACTATCTGTTTCAATGCTTCCCGAAAAGGCGATTTTTCACTTTTTGCTTGTATTAACATAAGAATGCTAAGCCTGTAGGCAAAAAATTTTAACCTGGGAGACAACGGGTAGGGGAATTCAGCCATTTAGTCAGGAGTAGACATAAATTAAAAAACAAAGCACAAACAGGAATTGCCAATCAGGTCAGAATCTTCAGCTAACAAAGTAGAGTTTGGAAAGGTGAGTTGGGGAGAGGAGAGAGTCGAAGTTTCGAAAGGGAAATGTTTCCCAGGATGTGATTCTAAATCAATCCACTGTACACCCAAGTTTAGGGCTTCACAACCTGAGGTCGTAATACTATTTTTTTCCAAGCACGAAGCCTCAGTAACATTCACCCACACCCGCAGAAAACAGAAACAAAAAAAAAAAGGAGAAAATGAAATGTTCTGTGTCCAGTGAGTTCGAATGCAACCTCCCCCGTCACCACTAGTTGTCACTTGGTTCCCCCAGACAGGAGGGCTGAGATTTTCGGCACTGCGGTTAGAGAGAATGCAGCCCTAATTAAACTGAGTAACTCCTAAAGCTTCCCCTTAAAGTCCCCAGCTGAGTGAGAGCCAAATGCAGGAGTCCTGGGGGCCAGTGGTGGGGTGGGAGTGTAGCAGGCGGAAGGACAAACAAATCACAAGAAACAGGTAAACAGCTGCCAGAGCAACGGCTGTCTCAGACCTCCACGCACACGCCAGACACCCTGCCGGCGGGGAAGGGGGTGGGGGGAGCGGCGGATGGAAGGACCCGATTGCAGCGGGGTAGGGCATCCCTTCTCCCCCCCCCCCCTCCCTCCGCCCCATGAGGGGATCACAGATAGAGTCAGCCTCCTTTCCTTTCCCCCATTTTCATCAGAACGATGTGGTCAGTAGAAAATTGCATACCTGAAGAATACAATGGTCTCCCAAAGGTAGAGTCGAAGAGTATTGAAGCTGAACATTTTCAGGTCCTTGTGATTTGTAGTCAACGAGTTATGGGGCCAAAAAAATGTTTCAAATTGGTACTTACAAAACCAGCGAGCGCTATTGAAAAAATAATCCAGATGCCGAGGGGAGGTGGGAAACGGGCAGGCGCGGAGGGAAAGCCCCAGGGAAAATTGGAGCGAGGGGGCTGCAGGTACCACGGACAGCCGCGGCGGCGAAGCGTTTCAGCACCACGGAGAGCGTCCAGCCCTGATTTTCCAGAGCGCGAAGAGTATTGCAGCTTGTTAAACTCCAGCGTGTCTGTTGGCTCCCTGCGGCGCTGGGGAGGCACGTTTGGGGGTGGGTATATTTTCTTTTTTACCCGTTTTTCTGTTTAAATGGCCAGCTTCATGCAAGAAAAAAAAATCTGTGGAGATCAGAGCGCTGACCGCGGACGGTTAGATGGGGCAAGCATCTTGGGTAGAGAGAGTAGGTCTTAATGCTGAGAGGGTTAGGGGCCAGGGGAAGCGATTGGCGGTGCTGCCTTCAGTTAAATTCCAGAGAATATGCCAGGCTGGCGCATCGCGACCGAGTCCCGGAATCTCGTTCCCCTGCCTGCGTGTCGGTCTGCTGTCGCCTTGTGATTCCTGTTCTCTGGCCGCCGACGAATAAGTTATGATCACTGCAGGAAAGGTGTCCCATTGCTCGGGGCTGCAGATGTGAGGGAGCTTAGGGCAAGTTTCGGGGGCTTCCAGGGTCCATGGCGACTCCGCGGGGCTCAGGAATCTTAGGCTTCAGATGCATCTTGGTTTTCTGGCTCGCCCATCTTCCTTTTGATCCAGGACTCCTTCAGATCTTCAGACTTTCTTACTGCATTAATTTAACAAACTGGCGGCGTTGGGGATTGGAAGGGTGGGGGCAGGCGATGGCCGAGGGGAGGGGGTGGAGAGAGAGAGAGAAAAAAGGGGGGAAAACTCCTTAGTATCTTCAAACCCTCCCACTCGAAATGCTCATTGGCCAACGGCTGTAAAAACCAGATCTTTTCCCAGTGCTTGACCAATCGCGTGTTAGACTCTGGGTTGAGTTTAACGCTTAGAGTGCTGGAAGAGATTCCATCTTCCCTCTCCTTTGCTTGGGGACGGTGGGGTAAAGGAAGTTACGGAGTTAATGTCTCCAGGTCTCTCCAAACAATGTCTTGTTTTTTTTTTTAAAGAATGTAGTTGTATGTGAATAAAACAAATCCATGGGCCCCAGTTCAGACATACTTCTGAACTCATTTTGTCATCTTAAATGGGAAGAATTGAATCAGGTCCTTGAGTTTCTTTAGAGCTCTGAAGTTATAATATTTGGCCCCAAGGGAAAACAAGAGAGAGAGAGAGAGAGAGAGAGAGAGAGAGAGAGAGAGAGAGAGAGAGAGAGGTTTCAAAAAGAAGCCTAGTCGATAAAAGAAGGCACCCCCGTACCCCCGGGGTACCCCAGGGCCACGACAGCAGGAAAATATAGGGGAAATTCCTTGAGTAATTTCCAGGATCAAGAGGGAGCAATCCTGGCTTCACTGCTCACACCCTTTTGGGAAACAAGTAAGAGATGCCATCTTCCAGCTAGACAGGGGACAGTTTCATTTACTTCTTATAAGCTGGGGAACCAGAACCACAGGGAGCTGTGGTTTGCTCCAAAATAATGGCAGGGCCAAGCGGTACATACAGGTATTCAGTGCTTACCATTCCCATCCCGTTGCTTTTTCTTCCTCCTGCTTCTGTTTTCCCACCTTATTCGAATCTCAGAAACCAGCTATACATTTCACTCTAGAGCTCAGCTGGGGAGGTGGAGTTAATCAGTTTTTTTCCAAGCTACTGGGCTCTAATGGATTGCTGACCTCTGAGGGTTTTCTGGCTAATTTGAATGGATTGGGACCGTGGGGTCTCTCCTTCCCAGCTTACCGAGCCTCCCTCCTATCCAGTGACTCTAGGGACGCCTTCTTTTGAGTTTTTGAAGGCTGGTTCTCTCTAGAATAGTTTGTAACAGTGCAGCTCCCTCCAAGTCTAGGCCTTCTCCCCAGAAAAAAACAACACAATCAGGAAAGCTTTGTTCACCAGCCTCCTCGCTGCCCCTGGGATGATAGCACACACCCCTTTTTTTATTGGTTCTCGCACACCAGAAAGTAATGAGCTACTTAGAATTTCCATGAGATTCTGAATAGTGACTGGAAAGAAAATGTTGCTTGGAAGGTGGGATTCATATAAGTCTGATACAAATTTATATCATGTATCTATTGATCACTAACCTTTATTAGCATGCCTTCTATGTACCAGGTATTATTGTGCACTTCACATAATCTCATTTACTTTTACAGTCATACCTTGAGGTAAACATTATCTTCATGAATGTGTTTGTGTACTTGTGTTTTTACATTTGTGAGTATGCTTATGCCAGACAAGCTTGTATATTTCTGTCTACATAAATTGATTTGTGATTTGTAAAATGCCTAATTCTGAAATGAATGTTAAGTGCATATGTGCATTTGTGTTTATAAATAGGTGTCTGTCCACAGAAGCATACGGAGTGAGGCAAAAGTAGGTTTATAGTTGTTTGTATGGAAAAATATAATAATTAATAAATAATAATACTAGAATAAACTATGTTTCACATACTCACAACTGTGGGGGCATTATACCCCTTGAAGTACCAAAACAAACTGTGAGCTGGCAACTCTGTCCTTGCTCCTCATCTGGTTAGGAAGCACCTGTGCAGGTGGGTGTGAATACAGTGTGTAGAAGTTACTTTTTCTTTTTTTTTTTATCTCCTTCAAGGGTTGCTGTGTGTGTGTGTGTGGTGTTACTCTTTGTGGGTGTGAATGTTTCTGAGGCTGTGGCCTCTGCAGGAGGTGAAAGTAATTATCACCTGAGAATAATTATTATCTAGTAGGCTTCTACATTTATTGAATCAGTACACATGAATTGAGCATGTACCCAGCGTCGGGGATATGACAATATGTAAGAAAAATAGTACTTTGAGCCCCCGGAACATGCAAACCCGTCAGAGGTTCAGTGGGAAAAGCTCCTCATGGTTATGAATCTACACTTTTTACCCCATATCTCACATATTTCTTTTGCCTGTAGAGTACACCCAGATCTTTCTGTCTTGTGTAGGTCACTATTGAAAATAAACAACTCTAGGCTTGGAGGTCAGGGACTTAAGTTCTTATTGTATCGCTGCCTCAAAAAGGCTGGATGATATGGGATAAATGACCAAACTCTCTGGGCCTAAGCTAAGTGAGGACAGTGATGCCTACCCTTTGCACCACATGAAGCTGCATAAGAGAAATGGTGTTCAGGTTTCATCTTATTGTGAAGCTGCCTGCTATGAAACAGAAACCCGAATGGAAGGGAATGGACTGGTTTCTACTGATGGTCCATTTCTATTGGCAAGTGTTCTGTGTAGCTTAATTCCAATATTGGACTGGTCCCTCATAGTCCCAGCAGCCAAATTTGAATCCTTCTAAGTAGGAATAAATTTCGACACACACTGGGACTTATTTTTATTATTAGAAAAAATTCATTCTTTCATTAATTCAACAGACATTATTGAGCATTTACTATATCAGGCACTATTCTAGACAGTGGGACAAAGTAGGTAAAGATTCCTATTCTAATGGAGTGTATTTTCTAGTGGCGGGAGACAGAAGATAAACAAGTAAGTTATGATGCATTAAGCAATCATAAAGATGGAAAAGAAAGAAGCGCAGTAAAGGGACATGAAGCACAGAGAGTGACACAAAGGGGCAGTTTTATATAAGGAGGTCAGATTAGGGAATGGCTTCCGAAAAGGAGACATTTGAATACATGACTGAAGGAAGTCAGGGAATGAGTTATGTGAACCTCAGGGAGGGGAGGGCGAGCTCTCCAGGCAGTGGAAAAGCAAATGCAAAGGCTGTGAGAGGGAGGTATGCTGAGAGTGTGCAAGACACATCAAGGAGACCAATGTGCCTGGGTGGAGTGAATGAAGGAAGAGTCCCAGGGTAGTTTGGGGCTAGATCATGTACTACCTCCAGGGCATGGGCATGGTAAGGACTTTGGGTTTTATTCTGAATGCACCCCAATGGGAAGATGTGAACAGAGGAGTAACAAGATCCTACTTAATATTTTAAAATATATATTTTATTGATTTTAGAGAAGAATGGAAAGGGGGGTGGAGAGAGAGAGAGAGAGAGAGAGAGAGAGAGAGAGAGAGAGAGAGAGAGAGAAAGAAAGAAATATCAATGATTGATTGGCTGCCTCCTGCACACCCTCTACTGGGGATCAAGCCCGAAACCCAGGCATGTGCCCTTGGCTGGAATCAAACTAGGGACCCTTCAGTCTGAAGACCAATGCTCTATCCATTGAGCCAAACCAGCTAGGGCATGACTTAACATTTTAAGAGATTAGTCTGGCTGCTGTATTTAAAATAAAAAAAGTGGGGAGGGCCCTTCCACTGTGGCTCAGTGCTTTAGTGTCAATCCATGAACCAAGAGGTCACCAGTCAGGGCACATGCCTGGATTGCGAGCTTGATCCACAGAGCAGGAGGCAACTGATTGATGTCTCTATCTCTCTATCCCTCTTCCTTTCTCTCTCTCTAAGTTCAATTAAAATATGTTTAACAAAGTAGGGGAGGGAAGGGTAAAAATGAAAGCAGGGAGATTAGTCACTGGGAAAAGAAATTCTTAGAAACTGCTCTTGCTCAACCATAGAGCCACACTGGCCAGGTTTGTTCAACACTTGTATTTACAGAAGAGGAAAATTATATCAAGACAGGTTAAGTGACTTACCACTTAGACTAGTAACAGAGTTGAAACAAGAATATAGGTACCCTGATGAGAGCTAAGGAGTCTTTCCTCTATTTTTTGCTTCAATTCAGAGGAAAGGCATGCAAGGGAAGGCCAAGGCGATCTCTGAGGGAAGGGACGCAACCCGGCTTGTTACTGATAAGGATCTAGCACATGACACAGGGCCTGACACATAGAAGGCACTCAAGTAAATATCTCCTGCAAGGATGAATGACCAAGTAAATGAAAGAAGAAAAAAGATGAGGGGCCTGAAGAGAGGAAAAGAAGAGAAAGGAATAGTGTTAATCGGGTGAGATTATGTTGTCCCCAGCCCGCTAATGAAATCAACCCAATGTCAAGCCTCTGACCATAGTGACATTCACAGAGGAGAGTCCTGGATGCTTCCATACTCCTCTGATGGCTTCAATGACACTTTTTAAAGGGACATGGATATTTGGAGTAACTGAGTAGCTTGCCTAATTGTGCTGAAGTATTATGATGAATATGGGGGTCTGAAAATGGGACTACAGAAAAGCCTTTCCTCCAGGGAGCTGGAGGCTTACCGCCAGCCTCTCCTAACACAACTTAGAGATGCACTTTCTATCTTTAAAAAAAAAATTATTATTGCAGCCTTGGCCAGTTTTGCTAATTGGTTAGAGCATTGCCCCACAGACTGAAGGGTCGTGAGTTTGATTTCTGGTCAAGGGCACATACTTAGTTGCAGATTCCTGACCCTAGTTGGGGCATGTGCAGGAGGCAACCAATTGATGTGTCTCTCTCATATTGATGATCCTCTCTCTCTCTCCCCCCCCTCCCCTTTCACTCTCTCTAAAATCAATGGAAAAAATATCCTCCATTGAGGATAAAAAAAAATTATTATTGCAAAGTAATAGTCTGCTCTTTGTGTTTTAAAGAAGGGACCTCAGAACTATTTGGGAAATCTCAATGGCACCAGGAGATTTTTTCATTCATAAGAATTAGATGCATAACATATTGATGGATCTTCTCTTCCATTTTACTGATTAGTTACACAGGGGCCAAGAAGGTGGCATGACAGGCTTAAGGTATCACCACAAAGCAGAATCTAGAACTCAGGACTCCTGTCTCTCAAGTCATGGGACCTGAAATAAAAGATGAGGATATGGGATCAATGAGGAAAGAAAGCTCCATATCAAGCTGATTGGATCTTGACTTTCTGCCCAGAGACTCTCCAATTTTTTTGTAGCCAAGTCTATACTTGGGAATGACATATTCTCTCCATGTCATTATCTGTCCTCTGGGCTTTAGCAGCTCGACATCCCTGTGAGACTTTTATATCCTTGTGCTTTACACCCTCATCTTTCCCCCAAATCATCTCCACCCCTTTCTCCTACTTTCCTCTCAGTCCTTAACTCTTATTTCATGTTTATTCAGTCAGTTTCTCTTACTAGGTCTCTCATTTTCTTCCCTCACAAGCACTTTTGACTTAAAGAAGATATGGTTGATCTTGAACTCATATGTGTATATGCGTAACCCATAGACACAGACAATAGGGTGGTAAAGGCCTGGGGGTGGGGTGGGCGGGGTGGGAGAGGTCATTGGGGGGAAGAGGAACATATGTAATATTTTCAACAATAAAGATTAAAAAAAAAAGGTTTGGCAGAGCACGCACTCCCCCCTCCTCCCCGAGTTTTCATCCATTCGCTTAAAAATCCATATATATTAAATTCTGGATGCATGTCTGATCCGGGTCTGAGGTTTTACATCTCTAACAAGATTTGTTTGTTCAGTTTTGTGCAAATATTTATTAAGTACTTTCTCAGTATTAGGAACTACAGCACACGAACGAAGCACAGGAGAGTGGAAAGGAGGAGGTGATGAAAAGAGTTTCCTGTATTGCATAATAACACCGTTTAAAATGGAAAGACCTATATATCGAGTGCATGCATTTTGATCAATTAATTTTAAAATGGATGCTGTCCATATCACAACATAGAACATTCCCAGCGCTCTGGATGTCTGCTTCATATTCCCTCCATGTCATTATCTGCCCAAGGTATCTACTATTTAATTTCTGTTTCTTCTGTTTTACTTGTTTTTGACTAAGTGAAATTATCTTTGTTCATGAGTGGGGCTGACCTATAATTTTCCTTTTTAAAAATCTCTTTCAGGTTTTGGTATAAAGATGTGGTGGCTTCATCTACAAGTTGTGAATACTTTCTCTTTTCTATTCTTTAGAAATGTGTATATAAGATTGTAGTTATTTCATGTATATATTTCAGGGGGAGGGAAAGAGATAGAAACATCAATGATGAGAGAGAATCATTGATTGGCTGCCTCCTGGGGATTGAGCTTGGAAACCCAGGCATGTGCCCTAATTGGGAATCAAGCTATGACTTCCTGGTTCATAGGTCAATGCTCAACCACTGAGCCATGCTGGCCAGGCTGGATATATTTTTAAGAAACACAATGGATTTGAAGTTTATCCATTTTATTCCCTGTCTCCTGCTATACTTTCAACAGAAAGTATAAGAACATGTGATGTATAGTGACATATTGTAATGATATGAAGGATGATTAGATTTTGTTTATATAAGGACATCATAAACACATATTGAGATAAATAACTATTATTACTCAGGTTTCAGATTCTCCAACTAGTAGCAGTTTACACAGAAATGTCTCAATTAACCTTATCTTTCATGCCAATCTGTGATAGTTTATATTTTTGAAACAGAGTCTTCCAAAGCAGAAAATAATCCTGATTATAAGATCAGCCTCTTTCAAAGCTGCATACATTTTTTTGAGACCAAGATAGTTCTATTTAAGAAATGCAGTTTGGATTGTGTGACTAAGAATGTAACCCTCATTTTTATGAGATAGATACAAGATAATGTTTTCTTATGTATTCATCAACTCTTAGTGTTGTTTATTGATTCTATATATAGTGTGTATATATATATATATATATATATATATATATATATATATACATACACACAGACACACACACACACATATATATATATGTATATATATGTAAAATTTGCAAGTAAAAAGTGTATATAGATTTACATACAATAAAAAGTTTGGTGCTTAAAAAAGGCATCATTCCTTTTTTTTGCCTTATATCTTTGAAAGGTTAGCTGTAAGTCTTATTTTTGATACTTTAAAGACAATGCACCTTAAAAAAAAACTTTATTGTTGAATGTATTACATAGGTCCTCCCTTTACCCAAATTAACTTCTTCCAGCTTGCTCCTGTCCACCTCCACCTCTCCCCCAGGCCCTCAGGACCCCATTGTCTGTGTCCATGAGTTATGTATGTATGCATACAAGTTTATTGGCTGATCTCTTCCTATCCCTCCTCCTCCCAATTTCCCCAGCCTTCTCTCTAAGGTTCAACAGTCTGTTCATGCTTCTATGACTCTGGGTCTATTTTTGACCATCAGTTTATTTTGTTCATTAGATTCCACATATGAGTGAGATCATGTGACCCCTTTCTCTGACTGGCTTATTTTGCTCAGCATAATTCTCTCCAGGTCCATCTACGCTGTTGCAAATGGTTAAGAGTTCCTTCTTTTTTATTGCCACGTAGTATTCTGTTGTGCAAATATACCATAGTTTTGTGTGTTTTTTTTCTCCACATCAGGCCATTTTATAACTTTTATGGTAGTTACAGAACTTTCTCCAACATGGACAACAGGCGTGAAACTGATCAGATTAGAGAACATCAAGTGTTTCGCTATGTTTCAGTGCTTTTCAGGTCAAATCTCAATACTTTCAAATAAATCATTAAAATATACTATTTTCTTTGTTATTTTCAGTATTTTACAGAGTTAGTGAGTTATCATGTCCTCAGTGATACTGCCCTGACAGTCAGATTTTCAGCATTTGCTCGGCTGCTGCCAGGTGGTAAAGAAAGTTTTCTGTTGCTGGTGGGAATCATCTTTGCTTTAGGGCCTCAAGATTGAGAACACGCTTTCCTCCATCGCCAGAAACTTCTGAAAAGGGTGCTAAGCTGGTGAAGATTTCTTTTGTTTTTAGGGAAATGTCCTGTATGACTTGGCTGTCTGATTTCTCTGGATCTTCTGCAGATTGAACAATTAGATGACCAATCTCTTTGTGCAGTTTGCCCATTGTCATGGCCTCTTTTGCAAGTGGGGCAATGGTAATCTCACTGTCTGCCAGATTCACAAACAGGTCATACAGGTCTGATCTATTGCTCACCTCCGAGTCTACAAATCTGGCAATGTAACCTGTGCACAGCTGCAGGGTTTCCAGCTCGTCGGCATCCAGGTGCACATACGAGTGAAGTATGGTCCAGTCCTGTCGATGCCACACCAGGGCAGGCAGGGTTCTGGTAAACTCCTGGACAGCTTCTATTTTGGGGTGATAGACGACAATTCTTTTCTTTAGCATCAGTGCTGTGTGTAAGATAACTGTTTCCATTCCAAACTGAGATACAATGTCTTTGATGGAGCCTGCAAGGTATGCCTTTCGGACCTCGAAGTCCTTGCTAAGGAAAGAGCCGTTTTCTTCACTCTGGCATATCTCCTTTGTGAGAACGGCAATGTAACTCTCCATCATTTTCACTGGGCTCCCGTGTTTCAGGTACATTCTACACAATATCCTAGTGAAGGTGGCATATTTCTCTGGGTTAAAATCTTTGGCGGTCAGAACAATAGAAAAATGAGTCACTTTTTTCAAAACTGAAGAATCTGGAACTTCAACTGTTGTGATATAAAACCATGTTCTTCTGTACTGACCAAAGACGAAGGGATGGAGGAGTCTGTTTTCATCTGTAAGGCAGCATTTCCTCAGCAGCAGATTCCTTAAAGTAGCTGTCGTGGAAGGATAACACCACACCCACAGAACTTCTCCATTTGTGTCCTTTTCTACGATGGAAAGATGGTCACGATTAGCCCGACTCTGAGCATCAGCTGAGTGTCCGCCACCCCATCCGCAGCCATCTTTCCGCCGCCCCATAGTTGTTTTTTTAAAAAAATATATTTTATTGATTTTTTTACAGAGAGGAAGGGAGTGGGATAGAGAGCTCGAAACATCGATGAGAGAGAAACATCAATCAGCTGCTTCCTGCACACCCCCTATTGGGGATGTGCTGCAACCAAGCTACATGCCCTTGACCAGAATCGAACCTGGGACCCTTCAGTCTGCAGGCCGATACTCTATCCACTGAGCCAAACCGGTTAGGGCCATAGTTTTGTTTTTTTTTATCCACTCATCTCCTGATGGGCACTTAGGCTGTCTCCAAATCTTAGCTATTGTAAATTGTGCAGCTATGAACATAGGGGTGCTGCATATATCCTTTCTAATGAGTGTTTCAGGTTTCTTAGTATATATTCCTAGAAGTGGGATCACTGGGTCAAATGGGAGTTCCATTTTAAATTTTTTGAGGAAACTCCATACTGTTCTCCACAGTGGTTTCACCAGTCTGCATTCCCATGAGCAGTGCACAAGGGTTCCCTTTTCTCCACATCCTCGCTAGCACTTGTTAGTTGATTTGATGATGATAGCTATTTGACAGGTGTGAGGTGATATCTCATTGTTGTTTTGATTTGCATCTCTCAGATGATTAGTGACTTAGAGCATCTTTTAATGTCTTTTGGCTTTCTGTATGTCCACTTTGAAGAAGTGTTTATTTAGGTCCTTTGCCCATTTTTTAATTGGGTTATTCCTTTTGTTAAGTTATATGACTTCCCTATACATTTTGGAGATTAACCCCTTACCAGGTGTATCAGCAATGCATCTTTTTTTTTTTTCCTGGTGGTTTTAATATTTAACTGTCTTTGTTTTTCATCAATGTTGTATGATGTACCAAGTTTGTTTTTTGTTTTTTTCCTAAGGAATCGAACATGATTTATTTTAGAACTAAGTAGGACAGATTGAATAACAGAAAATTTTATCCTCAAGTTCCTCAGTGGACATTTCCTCACTAGGTTGCACGCTATTGACCGTATCAGTCTGACCAGTGGCTCTCACAATACATTCACATAAGTTCCACAAATTGTGTCATTGGGTTGAAAGAATAATCTTTCCATTGTTTGTGCTTTATAACAATTCTCAAAACACATTTGTTCTGCTCCCTGCCCCAAATTGTTCAATTAAAATTTTCTTCTAAAAATAACCGAGAGCAAGAGAATCATTTACTTTATACACATTACAAAACAGAACTCATCCGTTTTCTCCAGTGTTCCGTGGAGGGGAACATCACCCAGCCACACACAGGTAGCAGAGAATTATGTTTTCTATTTGGCTTCTCTGTTTTAATGACTAGAGAAAACCCAGTGTTGTTTTCATCTTGGTTTCAACACAGCGGCGTCAATATCTCCTTCTTCCTCTGAACCTTGATCTGGCTTCTAACACTGATCTTCTACATTTTTAAAAAAGAATATTTCAAAGCTTTTGGTTTCTTTTCTTCTCACACGTCAGTGGGCTTCTCCTTCCTGGAACACATGGTCTTCCTGAAGCCAACACGTACCCAGGTCCTCTGCCTTATGCAGCCTGATCCCCTTCAGTCCAGCTTTGGTTTTTCTTTATGAATATCCTACGTGGAGCTCCTAGAGCCTTTTGAATTTGTGTTTTGATGTATTTAATCAATAGTATTTCCTTACGTATTGCTTCTTCACTCACTCCTCTCCATCTAGAACCCCACTTTCACGTTAGACCTTTTCATTGTGTCTCCCACGTCACTTAGGCTTGTTTCTGCGTTTTCTGTTCTTTCCCCATTGCCCCTCTGTGCCAATCTGGATCTTTTCTTCTCTTTTGTCTAGTCTTCCCTTCTGCTGTATTTAATCTGGTTTTATACTTACCTTTTGAATTAATTTCAATTAATTTAATTTTCAGGCTGGTGGGGGTGGGTATCTTGGGGATGGGGTATTGAGCAAAAAAATAAAAAGAGAACTCATAGAGATGGCCAATAGTGTAGTGATTACCGGAGGAGGGGGCACGTGGGGAAGGTGGAGGTGGAGGTGGAGGAGGGCATAGAGGGGATAAATAGTGATGGGGAAAAGATTCTCTGAAGAAATCCTTTATCTTTTTATCTATTTTCTGGAACATGTTCATCACAATCACTTATGGTTCCTGTTAGATAATTCTAGAACCTGGGTTATCTATCAGCATGCTTCTATTGCCTGCTATTTGATTTTATGGGATTTAGGTCATTGTGTCTGATTATTGGCATGCTTAGCATTTGTGCAGTGGATACCTTAAATCGAATATAAACAATTAGAGTGGCGCTGAATCATGTTATCTTCTAGAAAGGATTAAATTTCTGTGTGACTGGCAGAGTCTGAACAGATCACCTTGATCCAATCATGGGCTGTGATGATTTGAGCTGTGTTTCAGGCTTTGAGGGGTGCTATTTCTGATTTGCCTTACTCCTTGGGCATAGCCCACTGGGGTCTCAACTGAAAGCCAGTGCCTCTTCTTTGGTGGGCTCTGAACTCCAACTTTTGTTTCCCAACTTATGGGACTACTAAAATAATTACTTAACTGTTTCATTCTTAGCAGCTGATTTTTCAAAAGTAATATTTTTTATTTTATTTTTATTTATGTATTTATTTCTTTGTATTATAGATGGTGCCCTTGACTGGAATTGAACCTGGGACCTTTCAGTTTCCCGGCCAACGCTCTATCCACTGAGCCAAACCAGTTAGGGCTTTATTTTATTTTTGTAATAAAGCCTTACCTCCTTATCCTCCCTGAAGAATGCCCCCATTACTGTTGTTTATTTTTAAAATTATTTTCAGATATACAGAAAACTTCCCATATACCCTTCACTCAGTTTTCCCTAATGTTAACATTTTTCATAACAGGGTACATTTGTTGAAACTAAGGAAGGAATATTGGTATATGACCTTTAAACTTTAGACTTTATTTTTATTTTTTCAGTTTTTTTCTTATTGTACTGTTACAGTTCCAGGGTCCAATCCAGGAGACCACATTACATTTAGCACCATCTTTTTAGTCTCTGAATCTTGAAAGATCCTCAGTCTTTCCTTGTTTGTCAAGAATTGAATGGTTTTGAAGGGTCCTGGTCAGATATTTTGTAGAAACATCACTCAACTTGAGTTTATATGATTTTTTTCTCATGATTAAACAGAGGCTATGAGTTTTGGGGAGAATACCACAGCAGAGAAGTGCCCTTCTTGTCACATAATATCCACTGGTACATGATTCACGGTGGATGTGACCTTGATTGTTGGTTATGGTTGTATCTGACAGAGTTCTTGTTTGCATACTCTGTTCTTTAAGTGAGT
>PVJC01015521.1:0-15429 GCA_004026665.1 Murina feae
CATACCTAAAAGTGAGAAAGGATTCTACCACTCTAAGCTCTTCATTTTAAGATGTCAGTGGTAATCAAATGTAAATTTTGAGATTAAAAAACAGTGAATATCAATTTGAACCATGTATATGTATTGGAAAAAGTAATATATCTGCTATTGTTATAAGTGAGCACAATGAAATGAGAAAACGCAAGTTTACAATCTGTATACTGATGTGGTTTACGTGAAGAATAGATAATAATCACGAATAGATCAGGGTTGATAAAATAAATAAATCAACTTAGTGTTTCTTGAAACAGGATATTACACTATAGAATTGGAGAATATAAGAATATAATTTTATAAAAACTACCCAATTGAGCCTGAAAGAAGAAATACTCAAGTCAATAAAGCAAACAATAGCATAAATTTTCTAAATATGTCATTAGAGAACAAGAATACATTCCCTTTAAGAAATAATGAAGAAAATGCATCAATAAAATAGATGAATGGTGATAGAAAACATGAGTTGGAGGGGGAACACAGAAAAAAGACTATCTTTCATGTAAGTAAGAGATAAACTATTAAAATTCCAGGTTACAATTGAGATAAATTAGTGTAACATATTTTTATTTAAAAAGTAGTTTATCTAGTTTAGTAAAAGAAAAGCCACAATGCTAAATCAGCAGTAGTGACTGTACAATCAATTAAGTGAGGATCAGTCCGGAAAGCCAATATAATATGGCTAAAAGATGAAACTAAAAGAGCAAGTTCTGTATGTTCCTCAGTAATGAGAGAGATCCATTGATTACTGAGAATGTAGAGAAGTCTTGAGATGAAACTAAAAAAGGAAAGACAATTGGTGAGGATGTAGAAAGTCTCTCCCCCTTTATTTGCTCAGGAATGGATCAGCTGAGGCTTCCTAACAGATCAGAAAGGGATGAGAACAGTTTTACTTTCAAATAAGTAGAGGAAATTGGCCATAGAAAATATGTAGACTGGCCCTCTTCAACTTTTCTAGGAGGATATTGAAAAATACTGAATCAATCCCAGCTAGATAGGCTTCAGGGTACCACAGGAGGCTGATCATGTGTTACTGAAATCACCTAAAATCTCATGTAGCTACATGCTTCTTGTGTCATGATCCCAGAGTAATAGTTGTCTGCATAGATTCTCATTTATTGTAAGTGAATCCATGTCAGAGGAACTAGAATGATGCTATTCTGTCAACTTTGAAAAATTTACAGTGTATTGAGAGTCATCCAATAAAGAAAAAAATTTGATAATCTTAATGAAAAAGAGCCATTGCAGGTCTAGCCATTGGATAAAAAGAATCAAGATGATAGATTAGTTTTTTTCCAAGACACATAATTCTAAGACAACACTGGCGAAAAAGGAGAGAACAAAAAGCAGAGTTTTTATATTATCCCATTTATTCCCATAACACATTAATTCATACATATAGGAACTATTTGTTGGTAAATGATAAAATGGGGTTGAAATCTAGGTGATTCTGAAGATGTTATTAATCCCATGGAGACACAGGAAAGCTTACTGTCTAAAAGCAATCACTTTGAAACCCACCTACATGATCTGTAACCCAGAGCAGTCACAGCAAGCTATGTAATTTGACAAATTTCTAAACTTCTCTGTATCTTTTATTTTATCATGTGTAAAACAGGCATAATAATTATGCTACTTAAATTTTCATTAAGCATTTCTTATGAGTATTACATGAGTTATCTAATCTAATAAAAGAGTAATATGCAAATTGACCCTCATTTCATTACACTTAAGCCACACCCACCACCCAAGCCATGCCCACCAGCCAATCAGAGTGACAATATGCAAATTAACCCAGCCAAGATGGCGGCCAGCAGTCACAGAGCAGAGCTAGAGAAAACAGGAGGCCAGCGATGGAGGAAACTGCCTGCCTAGGCCGGTTGTGGCCTCCACTCAAGGCAACAAAGTTTCAATTATAGAAGATAAACCCCAGAAACCTGCTTCCAGCCAGCCTCACTGGGACCTTGGGTCAATGGGAGCTGTGACCAGCCTGAAAATGGCCCTCAGCCCCTCACCCAGGCTGGCCACACCCCCATGGGGTCAGGGTTCTCACTGGGGGGCTTGGCCAGCCTGCAAACAGCCATCAGCCCCTCACCCAAGCTGGTCAGGCATGCCATCAGGTGGACATCCCCTGAGGGATCTCAGACTGCAAGAGGGCATAGGCCAGGCTGAGGGACCACCCTAAGTGCACAAATTTTTGTCCACTTGGCCCCTAGTCATTTATAAAAATTTTAAAAATGCCTGCCACATAGCAAGTACCATGTGTATTTGTTAAGTACCTTTTCTTCTTTTTAGCTATGGGAGAGGTATTTACTTATGCTGAAAAGGAATACTGAGAATGCTTGCTGCAAACACTTCACTGGGCTGCACTGTCCATACTAAATTCTCTCTGATTTTTTTTTTTTGACCAGCTGCCATATGATTCTAAATGCTAATACATGGGGGAGTGGGGTTGGAATTTGGCACAAAAGTTTCAGGCACAATTTAAGGTAAGTCCTATTTTTTCTGGATGCCTTGGGCCATATTAATAAGTAACAGTAAGTCAAGAAATGTTTGATAGTGTTGCTCATCCTCTTTTGGCCATTCCCATCTTTGTAAGGACTATAGTTGATGGATTGTGCATGTATAATGGAATACAATACTAACAAAAGGGATATCTATAGTCCAGGTGTCTTTGATGTTGGAATATCCCCTGAAAGTGCTAAGAAAAGTTTGTGAACCACTTTTAAGATTCAGTGTCTCATTCACCAGCTGTCCTGATGTATCTCCCTGTTCCATATTTCTCAGAGAATTCTTCTTTTATCACTCAGAATGATTATACTCTTATACTTCTTCATATAGAAGAGCATTTCCTATAAAGTTAATCTCATTAGATTATCATTTGAGATGATAAAAGTAAAGATTGAACAAAAGCTGTTGAATGTATAGTGAAATTATATTAATAATATTGCATTCCTGGTTTTAATTGTGAGCCTCCCCAATGGGGGAAAACAAACAGCAAAACAATACTCTTATGGCCTGAAACTATTGTTTCCTAGTTATAATCCATTAATCCCCTCACACTAAGCTCTTTCAAAAACTTAAAAAAAGATGAATACCTTCAGGTAAGGTTTTAACATGACCATTATTTAATTTGTGTCATCAAGGCCCGTGTCTATTTCAGAGGACTGGTTAACCTTACAATATTGAGTGTGAAAAACATTTTAGTTCATTAGTTCTGGCCAAGAGAAAGGCTTGGTTCATTAGTCAGAGGAATTAACCTATCCATCATACACAGTGACACAAAAACTGAACCTCAATTGCCATTCTCTCTTTCACAAATGATCATTTCCCCCCTAATGTTCTCCATTCTATATTGCTAAGCAATCCTGTGTTTTTTTATATGATTGCTTACAGTTGATTCATGAAGAGATTTGATTTGTTACATCAAAATTGGCATTTAAAAAAGAAATGACATATGGAAATATGAAAAACTTGATGTCTTGTTTCATAGCTTACATCTAATTTTATTCCACTTTTTGTTATGTACCAAGTACTTTGCACTGCTACTTTACTCAACTCTCTAAAGCGACAGCTATTATTCAATGTTTAAGGTATTCCATTATTAAGACAATTGATCATTAGCTATCTAAGGGCTCCCTTAGGATTACACTGAAAGTGCACTATTCATATAAAAGTCTAACCTGCACATGTTCTGCTCATGTCCTGCACAAGACTTTACAAGAATATTTCAGTGCTATTTTAAGTGATCATATATGGCCTTTTTACATTTCTGAATTTGACCTTAGATGAAATTATCTTTTTCTTTAAACTTTTAATTCAGGTGGATACACTTTCTATTCAGTCTCATGTAAAATTGATATTTTCTATTTCAAATGGGCATGCTTTAGAAATCTGCTGTCCAGTTCCCTCAGAGGACTTATTTCCGGGCAATTTATCTTCTTGCCATGGGAAATCCTTCTCATAGAGATAAGTGTCATTATAAGTAGATATTGTCCAACTATCACCATAGGTTATGTCAATGGTAGTAGACAGAATATAGTTTACTTATCACATTATTTTATAACTGTCATTTTTTTTTACCTTTCTAATGAGCTTCAGGGTAAAGGTTAATGCCATGTGTAATTGTTTATCCAGGTGCCTCCACCCAGTTCTTGCAGTGTCTTAAACACTGGAAAAAAAAAAAAACAATAAGTATATATTAACTAAAATTGAATTAATTTTATGAGGATGATTTTGTTTATTACCAAATAAAATATAAAATGGAAACAGAAATCTAGTGTTTTTATTTTCCAAATCATTAAAAAAAATAGACGCAAATAAAGAAGCTGACAAAATTAAACTAAAAACAATATTGTTTGGTGATTTTTAATCTCTATTTCCAATTTATTCATAAAATATCCTTTTGCAGGGTGCAGAAATCAGAAAGTTAAGGGAAGGAATCATCTTCACATTTGAAGACGACTTTTGACTCCAGTGCTTAAGAAGATGGCATATTTTTATTTTTCATGCTTGTTAAAAAGATGTTTCAAAAACATCATGAACTAACTTTATAAAAAGTATACTCATTAATAAACATCACATTTTACAGGTATGGATATTTCAATATAAATTATACATTTTTTGTTTTTTGTTTTCCCACAACCCCAACTTCTTCTTGACATTGTCCTCTAACTTTGATGTTGTAGAGATTTTTTTTCATGCCATTATTAATAATTTTAGTGGAAGAAATATTGAAATAAAATTTGAAAACATATTTAATTTTAATCTTGTATTTGAAATAGTATATTTATTTTCAGTGGTAGCCAACAGAGCTTCTCTTTTCCTTTTTGCTTTTAAATTATTAAATAATTTATTAGTCTGGATTGCGTTTTTAGAGTTCATAGGAGTAAAGGTATATCGCAACATCATGAATAACCTTTGGGGAGACAACAGTCATTAAATGCCCAATACATCACAAAAAGAACAGAATGTCTTCAGCTATAGCTATTCACAGAGTTAAATAAACTTCATGTTAAATGTATTTATTTTTCAATGAATTAGTTGATTCTTTAAAAGAGAATAATTTCTTTCCACTTTTATTTTTCCCTGGGCTTTGAGTACATCCAGAATTTTAAAAAAGACAAGCCAAAAGGCACGACTTTCCTCTTACTGAAAGATTAAAAAATTACTCTGAATTGAAAAATAAATGTATTTTATTTGTTTAATGTGAACAAAATTGACAGGTACATTTATAGACAGTTGATAGAAATATTGGACATATTTATAAAAGTGATTTGGGAAATATCTCCTTTAAGGCTTAAAATGAACTGTGCTAATGCAAACTGGACTGTGGCTTAAAGGATTACCATTTTTCTTCTTTTAAAATTCATCCAAGGTCATCTCAGGAAATTTAATTTTCCTCAGAATTTAAAATTCTAGATGTAGTATTTGTCAAGAAACGGAGCTTCTGGAGTTTTTTGTTGTTGTTGTTGTTTTTCAAATCAAAGGGGCATCACTGCTATTCTTTGTTTAAGGAGAGCATATTTTCTTAGAGTTTTATTGTTTTAAAGGCTATATTGTTAATTCTGTTGTCATGAAACACTCTGATACATGGCAACTGAAATCAATAAATTAATAAATAATAATGCTGGTCTAACCACAGGCACCATGGCTTCTTTGCAGCATTTGTTTCTTAGAGTGTTCAGCACCTTCTTTCCATTATTTCAGATGCCATTTTAATTAAGTGGCAAATACTAAAGGCAAGTGATATTTCAGGGTGATGGCAGTGCCCCTAAGTATCAGCATTTTATTCTAGAATTTCAAAGTGATTACCATTTGAAACTGTTTAGTAAGAAAGAAAAAATGATGTGATTACCAGAAAGCAGTTGTTCAGTGCTCTCAGCATTGCAGCTGTGACAGTAATAAGACAGACTAAATACATTCTCTTTCATAGCCATAACTTGATAAACAAACTTGCACATTTCATTCTATCAGCAAAACAAGAAGATGCCACACTGATATTTAAGTATAAAATGTGATTCTCAATATAAAATCTTGACTGGAGTGGTTGGCAGCATTATTTTAGAAATAACTAAGAGGCCTGGTTCATGAAATTCATGCACTGGCAGGGAGAGGGGCGTTGTCCTTCAGCCCAGCCTGCACCCTTTCCAATCTGAGACCCCTTGAGGGATGTCCATTTAGGCTTGATACCATGGGCAGTCAGACATCCCTCTCAAAATCCAGGACTACTGTCTCCCAACCACTGTTCTGCCTGCCTGCCTGATTGCCCCTAACCACTCCCCTGCCAGCCTGATCAATGCCTAACTGTTCTCCTGACAGCCCAATCGCCCACAACTGCCCACCTCTGCCTGCCTGGCTGTCCCCAACTGCCTTCTCCTGATGGCCTGGTCATTCCCAACTGCCCTCCCTTGCAGGCCTGGCCACCTCCAATTGCCCTCTTCTGTCAGCCCAGTCACCTAAAAATGCCCTTCACTGCTGGTCCAGTCACCTCGAACTGTCCTGTCCTGCAGGCCTGGTTGTTCTCAACTGCCCTCCTCTGCAGGTCTGGTTGCCCCCAACTGCACTCTACTGCTGGCCTGATCATCCACAACTGCGCTCCCCTGCAGGCCATCTTTGACCACATGGGGGCCCATCTTGTATGTTGGAGTGATGGTCAATTTGCATATTACCTCTTTATTGTATAGGATGACACTAAACTTCTTCAACATTAAGCAGAATCTAATTTTTTTTTTCCTTTTTGAAATCCTGGTAGGAACAGAAATATCCTTGGACATCAACCATTTCTAATTTAAGTTCTTATGTATATGCACTTGAATGATGTTGGGAAAAATACTTTGAAAATTACACAGCATCATTTCCAATCAAAATAAATCTCAAATAAAACAACATATCATGTTATAAAATATACTAGTGGCCCAGTGCATGAAATTTGTTCGCATTAATAGGGGATTAATTAGAGGAAATATTTTAATATTGCTGTGTGCCCTTTCTCTATAATAGAAGTGTCAGAGATTAAAGAAAATTAGTAAAACATATATGAAAATCTTCCTCCTGTCAGAGTCTGGGGTGCACCATGGAACCAGAGTCAAGTCTTCAACCACCCACGTGCACCTCAAAATCGCTCAAGACCCAAACCTGGACGGCCCCTCTTCATTGGGCTAGATCCAGACCCGGCCGGTCCCACCAGGGTTCCAGGGCAGGAGGGCACGGCCTGAGGTCCCCCATCAAGCCCTGCTGGGTGAAGGGAGTGGTGATCCCCCAGCCTGAAGCAGGGGCGAGGGGCACAGCCTAAGGTCCCCTGGCCTGGTGCTGGGGTGGGGGGCATGGCCTGAGGTCCCCTGGCCCAGAATCAGGGTGGATGGCACACCTTGAGGGCCCCATCAAGTCCTACTGGGTGGGGGGCACAGCCTCAGGTCCCCTGGCGTGGGGCCAGGGTGGGGGACATGGCCTCAGGTCCCCCAGCCTGGCACCAGGGAAGAGGGTGCAGCCTGAGTTCCTTTGGCCTGGTGCCAGGGCAGGGGGAGCTGCCTGAGGTCTCCTATCAAGCCCTGTGGGTGGAAGGCATGACCTGAGGTCTCCTGTCAAGCCCCATGCAGGAGGTGGGTAGGTGCACAGCCTCAGGTCCCTGCTGATTGCTCCTTAAGTCTCATTATGGGAACTTAGTCTCAGCTGTGGGTGCAAATTGACCTGAGTGATGGTCAATTTGCATATTACCTCTTTATTATATAGAATAATGTAAAATACATTGGTTATCATCTTTAGTTTAGGCCAACATTACATGTAATGCAAGAGACATGACTAATCTGTTTATAACCTATCAATCATACCACAAGAAATATTTTTCCTCCATTTTGGTAATTCTCACAATATTTCAAACATTTTTATTAGTATTATACTTATTTGAGTTATCTGTCACCAGTGATCTGGGGTACTATTTTAATTGTTTGCGGTGTCATGAACCATGCCCACATAAGATAGCAAACTTGATAAATAAATACTGTCTTGTGTTCTGACTGCTCCACCAACTAGCCATTCCCCAGTCTCCTTTCCTCTCTTTGGGCCTCCCTATTCCCTGAGACACAATAGTATTGGCCTCTAAGTGTTCAAGTAAAGGAGTTCAACTGGGAGACTGATCACTACCTATGATGTGTGCTAACCACCAGCGGGCAGTATAGAATGAAGGAAGGCCCCTGCCTGCAGCTGGAAAAGGGAGGCCCCTGACAGCCCTGATTACCGGCCAGACCTAAGGACCGTACCCGTGCATGAATTTCATGCACTAGGCCTCTAGTTTTAAATAAAAATTTACAAATGATTAAGCTTTGTGAGGAAGGCATGCTGAAAAATGAGATGGGCCAGAAGTTAAGCCTCTTGCAAGAGTTAGCCAAGTTGTGAATGAAAAAACAAAAGTCAACCAACCAAATAAAAAAACCTGTCCTTCATAGAAATTAAAAGTGCTACTCTACAATACTTAAATCTGAAAAAATATATTTTAAGACCAAGGCTATATAGAGTAAGAGACAAAGGATACTACATATTGATAAAGTGAGAAATCCAACAAGAGGATATAACTGTTGTAAACATTTTTGCACCCAACATAGGAGTGCCTAACTAGGTAAAGCAAATCTTGATGGATATAAAGAAAGAGATCCACAGTGATACAGTCATAATAGGGGATTTTACCACTCCATTGATGTCAATGGATAGATCTTCCAGACAGAAGATTAACAAGAAAATGATACACTAAATCAAATGGATTTAATTAGTATCTTCAGAGCATTTCACCCCAAAGCAGCAAATATATATTATTCTCAAGTGTACATGGAATGTTTCTAAGATATAACACAAGATTCAATAAATTTAAGAAGATTGAAATCATATCAAGCATCTGCTCTAACCATAGTGGTATGAAATTAGAAATCAATCACAAGAAAAAAAATTGAGATACATACAAAGACATGGAGGCTAAATAACATGTAACTAAACAATTAATGGGTTAACAATGATATCAAGGAAGATATCAAAAGATACCCTGACACAAATAAAAATGAGACAGAACAATTCAAAATCTATGGACTATAGCAAAAGCAGTCTGAAGTGGAAAATCCATAGCATTATAGGCCTACTTTAAGAAACAAAAAAAAAATTTAAATAAACTAGAGGCCTGGTGCATGGATTCCTGCACTGGTGGGGTCTCTCAGCCTGGCCTGCAGGGATCCAGATGAAACCAGCTCCCTGAAATTCCCCAAGGGGTCCTGGATTGTGAGAGGGTGATTCTCTGGTGAAGCACCCCAGAATTGGGCTCCCTCCTATCTGGGTCCAGATACATCACCCAAGAACTGTAGCAGCCATGTCACTGCTGCTCAGCAGTTCCTATGTTGAGCATCTACCCCCTGATGGTTATTGCATATCATAGGTACCAGTCAAATGGTTGGATGGTTGCTTAGGCTTTTATGTATATAGATAACTTTATTCTTTAAGGAACTAGAAAAAGAACAACAAATAATACAAAAGTGAATAGAAGAAAATAAAGACCAGAAATAAATGAAATTGAGTCTAAAAAAATAAAAAAGACCAATGAAACTCAAAGCTAGTTCTTAGAAAAGATAAATAAGACTGACAAATCTTTAACCAGACTCATCAAGAAAAAATGAGAGAGTTCCTATATAAAATCAGAAATGAAAGCAAAGTAACAACTAACACCAAAGAAATACAAAGGATTGTAAAAAAACAAAAAAAAAAACAAACAAAAAAACATACTACAAAAAACCATATGTCAACAAATTGAACACCTTAGAAGAAATGAATAAATTCTTAGAAACATACAAAACTGAATCAAGAAGAAGCAGAGAATCTGGACAGATTACAACTAGTGAAACTGAAGCAGTAATAAAAAAAGCTCTCAACAAACAAAAGCATTGGACCAGATGGCTTCACAAGTAAATTTTACCAAATACTCAAAGAAGAACTAACACCTATACTTCTCAAACTATTCTATAAATTTCAAGAACAGAAAAGACTCCCATGTTCATTGTTTGAGCAAGCATTGGCCTAATTCCAAAACCAGATAAAAACACTACAAAGAAACAAAATTATAGGCCAATAATTCTGATAAACATAGATGCTATAATCTTCAACAAAAGATTAGCAAACTATATCTAGCATTACATTTAAAAGACATACAACATAACCAAGTGGGATTAATTTTGGAGATGCAAGGTTGATATGATACTCACAAATTAAATGTGATACACCACATAAAGAAAATTTAAAATAAAAACCACGTGATAATATCAGTCGATGCATAAAAAACATTTGATAAAATTTAGTACACATTTATGACAAACACTCTCAGAAAAGTGGGAATTAAACCTCAATATGATAACAGCCATATATGACAAACCCACAGCTAATGTCATTCACCACCCTTTGTGTGTGTGTATGTGTGTGTGTTAATCCTCACCTGAAGATACTTTTCCCATTGATTTTCAACTGATTTTTAAACAAAGTGGAAGCGGGGTGGGGAGAGACAGAGGGAAAGAGAAACATAAATGTGAGAGAGACACATTGATTGGTTGCCTCCCACATGTGCCCTGGTATGTGCCCTTGACTGGAATTGAATCCAGAACCCTTCAGTCAGTGGTCCAATGCTGTAACCACTGAGAAAAAATAGCTAAGGCCAATTTTACCATTCTTATTACTCAAAGGCTTAGCCACAGCAATCAGACAGGAAAAATAAATAAAAGGCATCCAAATTGGAAAGAAAAAATAAAATTGCCATTATTTGCTGATGACATGATACTGTATATAGAGAACCCTGAAGATTCCACTAAGAAAACTATTAGAACTGATAAATGAATTCAGCAAGATAGCAGGATACAAAATACGTATCCAGAAATCAGTTGCATATTGATACAACAATAAAGAATTACCAGAATAGGAAACTAAGAAAACAATCCCATTCACAGTTACTTTAAAAAAATCTAGGAATAAATTTAGCCAAGGATAAAGAAAACTTGTGCTGGAAAATTATGATACTAAATAAATAAATCAAAGAAGATATGAATTAAGTTGAACTATATACTATATTCATGGAGAGAAAGAACATCATTAAGATGTCCACATAACCCAAACAAATCTACAGATTAAATGCAATCCCAGTGAAGATACCAATGGTGCATTGCACAGACCTACAACTAATATTCCAAAAATTTATATGGAACCACAAAAAACCCTGAGTAGCCACAGCATGATGATAAAGAAGGAAAAAGTTGTAGGACTCACAAATCCTAATATCCTATCTAATAAAAGAGTAATATGCAAATTAACCATCACTCTGGAACAAAAATGACAGCGCCCATAGCCATGGGGCAGGATGCTGGCGGCATCACCCTGGCAAGCCACGAGCAACTGCCCTCCAGCAGGCAAAGTACCACTAGCAGGCAGGCCCCAGCAGAGCCAGGCAACAGGGCCTTGCTCCCGAGCCCTCCACGATCCATGTCATGCACAGGCAACGCAGGCAGGGCCAGGCTGCAGGATCTTGCTCCCCCCCAGCCATGAGTTTGAGGAGGCACGTTCACACAAGGACAGGCTGCAGGGCCTTGCTCCCACCCCTGCTGTGATTGGGTTTGAGGAGAGAGGAGCACACAGGGACAGGCTGCAGGGCCTTGCTCCCGCCCCTGCTGCGATTGGGTTTGAGGAGACAGGAACACATAGGGCCAGGCAGCAGAGCCTTGCTCCCACCCTAGTCGCAAGTTTGAGGAGGCACGTTCACACAGGGACAGGCTGCAGGGCCTTTCTCCCGTCCCAGCTGTGATCCATTTTGGCGTGGGCAGGGACAGGCTGCAGGGCCTTGTTCCACGCCCCCCATCCATGTCACGAGCAGGCACAGCAGGGCCAAGTAGCAGGGCCTTGCTCTGTGATCGGATTGTGAGCAGGCATGACAGCCCCCAGGCAGCAAGCAGCAGGGCCTGCTCCTTGATCACCACGGTGATCCAGTGATCCAGGAGCAGGCAAGCATGGCCAGCAGGCAGCACCCAGCCCTGGCCACAGCTCAATGGAGAGAACAACATGCAGGCAAGGCCAGGAGCCTGAGAGATCGACACAGAGGGGTGCCTGCTCCAAGCCTCCACAGTGTGGCTGGTGGCATGCCCCCGGCAGACAGACACACACACACACACACACTCACACACGACACCTGCTCTGAGCCTCCATAGTGCAGTGGATGGACATACACACACAGCACCTGCTCTGATTCCCTGCTGCCAGACTATGGCCATCAGTAGGACACCCACTGAAGGGTCCCAGACTGTGAGAAGGGGCAGGCTGGGCTGAGGAACCTTCCCCTGTTCCCTCCCCCCCTACCTCATGCACGAATTTCATGCATCAGACCTCTAGTCAAGCTATATTATAAAGCAAGGCCATAGTAATCAAAGCAGCATAGTACTGGCATAAACATAGACATATGGATCATTGAATAGAGACCCCAATTTTTTTTACTTTTCTATAGTCCATTTTTTTATCTATATAAGTTCTTAATTAATATGAAGTAATTTTAAAAATTTAATTATATGGTATGGTATTTTTGTTTTTATAAATCTACCCATATTCTGAGGTCAGAAAAATATCTATACTAATAAAAGGGTAATATGCTAATTAGACCAGATGTCTTCCAGATGACCATCTGAACATCCTTCCTGACAAAGCCAGGCCTGGGTGAAGCTGCTCACCCCATGGTCCTGGGCACCAGTGCCTGCACCTGTAGCCTGGGAGATGGAGAAGCTCTCCATCTGCGGCTGCAGTCCAAGCAAAACCACCCTGGTTCTTCATTTATTTTTTTTAATTTTTAAAAAATATATATATTATTGATTTTTTACAGAGAGGAAGGGAGAGGAATAGAGAGTTAGAAACATCAATGAAAGAGAAACATCTATCAGCTGCCTCCTGCACACCCCATACTGAGGATGCGCCTGCAACCAAGGTACATGCCCTTGACCAAAATTGAACCTGGGACTCTTCAGTTTGCAGGCCAATGCTCCATCCACTGAGCCAAACTGGTCAGGGCTGATTCTTCATTTATATATGTGCATGAGTACACACACACACACACACACACACACACATATGTAGATATACTGAATGTATTTGTTAATAATACTAATAATACAATTTTAACCTAGGAATTCCAACAGAAAATAAACCCTTCTGATTATCAAAAGCCTGGTTTGAAATAAAAGTTCAATGATTAAATCCCAATGCAAGTTAAATACACACACATACACACCACAGAACCAAAAAATAAATTGGAATAACTTATTTTGAGTTAAAAGTTAAGATTAATCATTTAAAAATAATTATTAATTAAAATTACATTTTATCTTAATACTGAGCTAGGAGGAAATATTGACTTTGGATGGTGAACACAGTACCATATACAGATGATACAGAATTGTACATTTGAAACATAATTTTATTAACCAATGTCATCCCCATAAAGTCAATAAAACATTTTTTAAAACACACACACTCAACAAAAGTTAAGAGTAATCACATTTATATTCACATTTTATTCTCTTTCCTTAGCCACAGTCATGCTGAATCCTCAACAGGGCAGTGATGCTTTCTGCAGCTGTGGGCCTTATCAGCCTTGGGGAGATCCAGCATCATTATTTCAAGGCTTCATAATGTGGATTATTTCACCTTCATTGCTTATATCCCTTATATTTTTGATAAAACATTTAAGTTTAGTAGGCATACAGAAAAAGACACACAAGTACAGCTTAGGAAATTTTTATGACCCTAACATCCCCTGTAATCAGTTTTCAACCAGATTAAGAAAATGAGACGTAGTTGGGACCAGAAACTCTTCTTATGTCTCCCCTGGTCACTACATCTTCTCCTCTTGCATCAGAGAACTATTATTCTGTCACTCAACATCATAGTTTCGTCTATTTTTGAAATTCATATCAACGGAATCATTACAGTGCATACTCTTTTGTGTTTTGCTATATTCTCAAAGTATGCTTTTTCCTGTGTACTGAAGCAGAGCAATAGTCTATATATTTTCAAAGCAATGGATATTTTCATTATATGAACATACTATAATTTATTTATCCATTCTATAGTTGGTGTTCATTTTTTCTCTGGTTCAGTTATTTTTAATAAAAATGAAATATACTTTTATATGTATTTTAGTGATATTTTCACATATCAGTTTAGTATGTATGTAAGGTTATAATTTCCTGATCCCAGGGGATGTTTTATGTTCAGCTGTAGTAGATACTGCCAATGAGTTTTCCTAACTGGCTATACCAAATTTTATTTCTCAAGGAGTGAAGGAGAGCTTCAGTTGCTCCATTTTCTTAGCAAAACTTAATATTGCCTGCCTTTTTAATTTCAATCATTCTTTAAAAAAATACATACATATGTATATTGATTTCAGAGAGGAAGGAAGAGGAAAAGAGAGATGGGACATCAATGATGAGAGAGAATTATTGATTGGCTGCCTCCCGCATGTCCCACAGTGGGGTTTGAGCTTGCAACCCTGGCATGTGCAATAACCAGAATTGAACTGTGTTCAAAGATCGATGCTCAACCACTGAGCAGCACTGTCCAGGCCATAATTGCTCAGGCTGGTTTGGCTCAGTGGATAGAGTGTCAGCCTGTGGACTGGCAGGTCCCAGGTTCGATTCCAGTCAAGGGTATGTACCTTGGTTGTGGGCACATCCCCAGTGGGGAGTGCACAGGAGGCAGCTGATCAATGTTTCTCTCTCATCAATGCTTCTAACTCTCTATCTCTCTCCCCTCCTCTCTGTAAAAAATCAATAAAATATATTAAAAAAAGAATAATAACTGAAATAAATTAAAAACATATGAATGTTTTTAGAATGAATGTGTTTAGAATGATGCTAAAAGAAAAAAGACACCCTGGGAGGATATTAAATGTTTACTTTTTTTATTTTAAAAACGGATAATTTTTATGCCTTTCTTTTTTTTATATAAAAAGAGCACCTCAGAGTAATCAAATGATTGGTGAGATAAAATCAATTCTTTTATGAAGTAATCCTATATAATAAGAGTAATATGCAAATTGACCATCACAAGATGACTGCCCCATGTGGTCAAAGATGGCCTCCACAAGATTGCCAGCAAGGGAAGGCAGTTGGAGGGGACCCAGGCCTGATGGGGAGGGTAGTTGGGAGGGGAACCAGGCCTTCAGGGGAGGGCAGTTGAGGGGACCTAGACCTGCAGGGGAGGGCAGTTGGGGGGACCCAGGCCTACAGGGAGGACAGTTGGGGGTGACCATCCTGGCAGGGGGAGGGCAGTTAGGGGCAATCAGGCTGGCACAGGAGCAGTTAGGCGTTGATCAGGCTGGCAGGGGAATGGTTAGGGGTAATT
>PVJC01015521.1:15529-35039 GCA_004026665.1 Murina feae
TATATATATATATATATATATATATATATATATATATATATATATATATATATATGAATTCTACAATTATAGTATCATAATTTTTCAACACTTAGTTGAAAATGGATCTAAACAATAATATTCAGTGTTTGATGATATCACAAAAATAAGACAGCACAAGATAGAGCAACCTGTTAGATTCCATAAATGGCAGCTTAGTGATGTGATTATCAAAATACAGCTCTCATAAACCCCAAGAAAAATTTGACCCCATTCATTTATTCAACATGTAAATTGTTAACACAGAGAGAGAAAGAGAACTTATAGTTTAAACCTATAATTTAAATATAATAGATATTTATTTAATTAATTGAAATGCATGAACCTTCTTTGAATTCTTATGTAAACAAATAAACTCATAAAAAGTAGGAGTTATGCAGGAAAACTTGAACTCATAGTATTTACTGAAAATTACTATTCTATTTTTAAAAAATTGAATAATGGTTTATTACATTTTTGGATCAAGTGACATAGATACTAGGATTCACTGAAAATTAATCTGATAAGAAATTTCTATTGGATGAGATAATAGATAAAAAGGATTAGTCACACTGTGATACTTGCTGTAACTGAATAATATACATTTATTTATGATACTAGGGGCCTGGTGCACAAAAATTTGTGCACTCAGGAGGTCCCTCAGCCGGCCTGTGCCCACTCACAGTCTGGGACCCTGTCCGGGGATGTCCACCTGCTGGCATGCCTGGTCAGCCTGGGTGAGGGACTGATAGCTGTTTGCAGGCTGGCCAAGCCCTCCAGTGTGGACCCTCACCCCATTGGGGTGTGGCCAGCCTGCATAAGGGGCTGAGGGCTGTTTTCAGGCTGAGTCCCTACTGGGGTACCTGGGCAGCCTGGGTGTAGGACTGAGGGCTGTTTTCACACTGCCCACAGTCTCTTCAGGGTTTGAGTCCCTATTGGGGTGCCTGGGCAGCCTGGGTGCGGGGCTGAGGGTCATTTTCAGGCTGCCCACAGCTCTTATTGACCCAATGTCCCAGCAAGGTTGGCTGGAAACAGGTTTCTGGGGTTTATTTATCTTCTATAATTGATACACTATTACTTTAAGCCAAGGCCTAGGCAGGTAATGAAGCGTCTTTTTGGCTTCAGTTCTGTGGCTTCTATAATTGAAAGAATGTTGTCTTAATAGAGGCCCAGCCAGCCTAGGCAGGCAGTTTCCTCCATCACTGGTGCAACGGAAGCCTCCTGTTTACTCTAGCTTCGTGACTACCGACCTCCATCTTGGCTGGGTTAATTTGCATACAGCCACTCTGATTGACTGGTGGGTGTGAGTTAGGCATCCCAGAGAAATGGTCAATTTCAATATTACTCTTTTATTAAATTACATATTTTCATTTTTGAATATGACTGATGTTATTAAAACAGAAAGCTTTTTTATTTTAAGATTAATCTTTATATTTACCTGTTTTTATCTGCTAAAACACTGGACATTTCTTGTTTATTGATAGGTAATTTCCTCTGTTTTTGTTTGCTTAAAATTTTTCAGCCTCAATCTAAAGATAATTTTGTTCTCTTTGGAAATAGTACATGGAACGTAGAAAAGAGAGGGGGAAAATCTTCCTACCTCTTTATTACCTGCAGTTTGCATGATGAATAAAGTTCATTCTCCAAAAGGTTAACTCTTCCCACCCTTGTGGGTTGCATGATCTGGCAGACACTCAGGAAGCAAGATCTCCACTCTAAACTGGTCTTTTGTTCAAGTCAGAATGAGAGCACTTTATTGTTTATTGTTTGCCTAACCCTTTAGAATGTAAGTTCTGTGAGAAGTGAAATTATTTTTGCTTTTCTTTCAAAAGAACCTCTACTAATTAGAACACAGCTTGCCTATATTATAGACCAATACATAAATGAAAAACCAAATAACCAAAACAAACAAACAATTAATGGGATCAATAAACTTTGTTCTATAGAAACCAGAAACCATTTGTATAAAACTCTAGTGACAACAGTATCAAAATTTTGTTCTTATCATGCCTTGTGTAAATGAATAAATTTTAAAAGAACATCAAAATCTACTTCTAATTAAATATTATTGTAAGATAAATGATGTAATTAATATTACCATTCAATATTTCCAAGTACTTAGGTTATTTTCCTTAAAAGAAATAAGACACTGTACAATTATTTTTTAAAACTTCAAAATTAAAAAGAATAATGTGATCTATGCCAGACATTCTCCATAAAATACCATTGCAAATTCTTGCCTGATTTAGTGAGTGAGGAATGCTATTTTCTCCAGCAGCACTCTGATTTGTGGACCATGGAAAAACAACAAAAACAGCTTTGGAGAGAAAGAGAAAGGAATTTTATCTTTATCATAAGTTCGATAGGAATATTTAAGTTCCAGACATGTGGTAATATTTAGGAGGAAAAAACAAACTCATTTAAGGTTTTATGATTTCCATAAACAGAAATGCCTGGAATATTTTTAGAGAAAATGAACTTCTGCCAATCTATCAGAGTTTTAAGCTCTGGTAACTAAGACTGTTTTCCTTTATATTCTTTGAAATATATTTTCTAAAAATTATTAGTATTATGGTCATTCATTTTGATGCTATTGAAATAAAAACACACAGGGTCATAAAGATAACTACACTTGTCAAGAAAACGGAAACAGAGAAACCAAAGACAAAATACTACACTTAATATCAATTCATAAAATATAGTATAATTACATATATCATTATTCACTATAATCAATTTTGGTAATTTTGAAACCAATCATTAAATAAGTGACAAGTAACCGTCAATTGTAGACAATCCAAAAACCTCATCAACCATGTTGCAGTCAATTAAACTGTTGTGCATAAATGCAGCAAAAAAGATTTTCCAATGCTTCAGTCTCAGACGATTCATGAGTGTAATAGACCATGCTATTTCAATGCAAAATGCAGTCAGCTCTTTATTATCCTCACTAACGGTGCAGATAATCTAAAGTGTTAGCTAATCCCCAAGCCATTTATTGTGGCATAGAAATAGACCCTCTAAGGTTAAAAATTCCCTTTTAAAATTGGGGTTGATGTATCCACTGAGAGAGTTAGACACCTGTGAGACTTTTCTGCCCTTGTGGTCAGCAGACAGGAATAAACGTTTTCCTAGTTCTCTATTAATATGCTACCTTTGAATCCGTATTTTTAGTCAGTGAGAAATCATCTTACAATGCTTTCTTTTTATTTCAAGTGAACAATGGCAACATAAGTGAATGAATCACATACATTTATGTATAGCTATGTACCCAAAATAAAGGAAATGTGTCACTTTTCTCTGGAGGTCTAAAATGTACCCCACTAAAGCTAACACATTAAGAAGCTGGCAATCTGCTTCACTGAATGATTTTCAGGGAACCTAATGAAGGGAGCACCTATCATTCCTAGACACGCTTAAGAGTTGAACTTGGAAATGCAAAGCTGTGCAAAAAATGGGTAGTATATACAAAATGATTTTCTGCTGAATGTGTAGGCAGACATACAGATGAGGTTGTTTTGTGTGTGTTTTTTTTAAAGCAAATATAATGTTGAGTTGAATCAAGAGCAGTCAAAAATATTTAAGGACTTACGTACATATCTACCACACATACACAGCCTCCAAATCTACATGTAATTGGTAGCAAAGTTATAATTCAAACTGGCAAGATTCAAGGAATTCAAATGCAAAGTTAAGCCATAATTTACACCACTGTGTTTTTACTTCCTTTCTCCTCCTCCACCTGAAATTTATCTTGTGAATGTGAAGTCAAAGCTCTGTGTGGAAGCAGGTAAGCCTAAGATCCTCCATACCTGCTTGGGCAAAGGGGATGCCACACCACCACAGAAGTGTAGGCCGCCCCTCCACAGCAGCATAAAGTGCAGCACTATGTACCTGTGTGTGTGTGTGTGTGTATGTGTGTGTGTGTGGTGGTGGTGGTGGAGGGGGATCTATTTTAAATAGTTATTATGCAACTACAGTATATCTACTCAAAAGGAAAGCTATTTTTTTTGCCATGGCTTGCTCACTGGTGATATTATTTTCTTTAGCTACATATTTACAGATACATTTGTGATGATTACAAATAAGTAAAAAAAAAAATGTACCACCATCAAATAAAATCATCAGAAAAATTGTTTATCTTGTTAAAAGGCAAAATT
Source organism: Murina feae (assembly GCA_004026665.1). Classification (NCBI taxonomy): domain Eukaryota; kingdom Metazoa; phylum Chordata; class Mammalia; order Chiroptera; family Vespertilionidae; genus Murina; species Murina feae. The sequence continues at coordinate 19,708 of PVJC01015521.1, forward strand.
CAACTGAGTAAACTTTGAAACTATAATTGGATTTAATCATAACTCATGAATCAGGCAGGATCCTATCTAGCAGATAGAAAGCAGTTCCATGGAGCAATACAAAATGAAAGACTCCAGGGAGAAGGGAGCAAGAATAAAAAAGATATACCAGCAACAACTGGGCGTCTATCAGGCAGGTTACTGGTGTTGACCAGGGAATTCCTGGTTGACCAGTTTAAGCTTTCACTTCTGAGAGAGGCTGAAACAGCAATTAAGTCTTGGCTTGGTGATGTGGGGGTTAGCATAAGTGACTCCCTTTGGGGAAAGTTGTCTTGTTTTAAACAAACTATTATTTAGGGTAGAATATGCACTTATTTAATCAAAAGTCATTATTTTAGTAATACAAAGATTAAAGGAAATCGTGAATGCCTTTTATCCCCTCAATCATATTGGAAATCCAAGTAAAACCTTCTCAATACTTTCTGAAGTCATAGATTTCTCTTGTAGAAAAAAAAATCCATCTAAACTATATCATAGAGTCATTAGCAGGTAATGTTATGCCTCACAAATTATGTACTGACAGAATTTACTGGTGAAGTAAAAGAATCAGGACTCATTCCTACTCGCTCAACTGATTGTTGCTACTATGTGCACTTTGGAGCATGCTGTTTCTGCAAAATAGTTTTTAATGAAGTCATTAGTCTTTTCTAATATTATTCTCCTATTTCCCTCCTATATTCATTAAAACCTTAATCAGCAAAATCATTTAGAAAACTACAGTTAGCTACAATGTGGCGACAACGGACTTAAGCATTATACCTTTAATACGTGTATACTGTACCACTTAAAGGAAGTCAACTCTATATAATGTTCATTAAATAATAATAATGGTCTTAATAAGGTATTATGCATATTTGATGAGTATTTAATGTAAAGCATCTTTTCTAATGTAGAAAATATACCGAAAACTATCTTTCAATGCTAGTAATTATCTTGAATCTGTTAAGAGCAGGAGCTTCCAAGTGAATGCTAATGAGTTATACATCAATACATTCTTTTAGGAGAATCCCATACATTTCAAATAGTTAAAATTAAATATGAAATAAGCATGTAAATTAACTGTGGTAAGGCATTAAAAGTATATAAATGCTGGCCAAATGTAAAGTATCCCCAGTGAAAGGAGATAACTGCAAATCAACATATTTAAATTTAAGGCCCAAGGGTAACAAAAATATAGGTCACAATAGGATTGTTCTAGCTAAATTTTTTAGAGGAATCATTGCTTCTATGGAATGACAATACACAAATAGTACTTCTAGGGCCTAAAGCTATTACCAATAAAATATTAGAAGTCAATGTAAAACTTCCATAAGTCCTTTGTATTTTAAATAATACAAAATGCTTATAATATTAGGCATTATGCTTTAATTTCAATAATGTTGAAACTTCAATTTGGTTTACAATATTCCAGTGGGGAAATTTCTATGAATATGTAAGTGTTTATTAGATATTCTGATTTTAAATTTCTCTTCTCCACACTGAAATTCTAAAAGATTCAGGCTGAATATCCATAAACCTAAATATTGCATGTGTTGTGTGTGTACAGGCACATCTCAATATAATATGAAGTAAAATAATTGTATTCTGCAGCAATTACTCCAAAAATGAATGAACTACTGACTCCTAAATCTATGTCTGGTTCTGATCCTTTTCTGAACTTTACAAAAATCATTGCATGCTCTTCATTTAGATGCATCTCCCATCTTTAACATATAAAGGGTCTCCTCAGTGGGCTCCTTTTCTCTTTTCCATCCTTTTCCTCATCCCATTTGCAATTTCTCAACCAAATGTTTGAATATATAGTAAATTTTATATCTAACTAGGCAACATTTTGCCTCAGTTTCTACAATAAAACTTAGATTCCCTATTTTAGTCTACAAGACCATATGAGAATTGTCCATGGACACTGTCGAGTCTCATTTTCCATAACTTAGCTATTTTATGCTTCCATTTTCTTTTGCTCATGCTCTTCCTCCTTGCCTAGAATGCTAGCCCATTTCCTGATGTTTCCTTGATAAATTGTGCATTTTCAAACAACATAAAAGTCACTTTTTATGTAAGTATCTTGCCTGATACCAAATGAAAAGAGCCAGAAACAAAATAACCACATTTTTTATTATTATACTTATATGAAATGTCCAGAATAGATATATCCAATGGAGACAGAAAGTAGATAAATAATTTCTAGGAACTGCATGGAAGGTGGAATTGTGAGTGACTGTTAATAGTTACAGGGTTTTTTGTTTTGGGTTTGTGTTTTTTTGGAATAGAAATATTCTGGATTTGAATAATGATGATGTTGCATAATCATGTGAATATATCAAAAGTTACCAAATTATACCCTTTAGAATGCAAATTTAAGTTATATAAAAGTTTATAATTGGTAAACTATATCTCAAAAAATATAAAGAACCAAGCATACAAAGTGAAAAAATAAATAAAGACTCCCTCGTCATTCCCAGTATTTTCAGTAAGAAAAGGAGACAGAGATAAGGAAGGAATATAGCAAGATTTGTGTCATGGTAAAATATTTATGAGTTGTAAAAGTTGGTAAGGAATAAGTTATTTGTTCGTTCTCCAATTTCATAAGCTTAGATCTGTGACCCATTTTGAGTTCACTTTCCAGTGACTATATATAGTTCCTATTATTTGCATGTGAATGTCCAGTTGTTGCAGCATCTTTTGTTAATGAAACTACCTCTGCTCCATTGTATTGCCTTTGTTCTCTTGCCAGATTACTTTATTGTATTTACGGTGGGGGGGGGTCTATTTCTGGGCTCTTTATTCTGTTCCACAATATAAATGTCTATTCTTTCATAAATACCACAGCTTTTGATTGGTTTTGATTTACAGTAAGCCTTAAAGTCAGGTAGTGTCAGTCAACAACTCTGTTCCCTTCTAATACTGAGTTGACTATATTGGGTCTTTGCTTCTTTATACAAATTTTTTAATTTGTTTGTTGTATACACAAAGTAACTGCTAGCTGGAATTGTCATTGTGATTGCATTGAACATACTGATCGAGTTGAGCAGAACTGACATTTTGACAATATTGAATCTTCCTATCCATGAATATGAAGTGTCTCTCCATTTATTCTGTTCTTTAATTTCATTCATCAGAGTCTTCTCATATAGATCTTGTACATATTTTATATATTCAAACTTTATTTATTTGAGGGGAGTAGTAATATAAATGGTATTGTGTTTTTACTTTCAAATTCTACTTTTTTTGTTGCTGATATATAGGAACACAATTCACATTTGCATAATTAACCTTGTGTCCTGCAATATTCCTATGCCACTTAGATCCAGGAGTTTTTTATTGATTCATTTGGATCTTCTGCATAGATATTTATGTCATTTATGAACAGTGACAGATTTATATCTTCCTTTCCAACCTATGTACCCTTTATTTCCTTTTCGTCTTCTGTTTCATTAGCTATAATTTCAGTACAATATTGAAAATTGGTAGTAAAAGCAGTAGGAAGCAAAATGTCTTGTACCTAAAAGCATGAAAGAACCAACAATGGAAAAAAAATGGTCAAATATATGAATAGCAATTTCAAAGAATGCATAACACAAATGGTCCATATACAAAAATAATTTTTAAAATAATAATAAGCACAATACCAAGCCTACAATTATGTTATATGTACCATATTGACAAAAAAATCAAAGTAAAATATAGGTGAGAATATATAAAATATATAGTATATGAAGATATATATACAATTCTCATCTTTTTAAAAAATATATATTTTATTGATTTTTTACAGAGAGGAAGGGAGAGGGATAGAGAGTTAGAAACATCGATGAGAGAGAAACATCAATCAGCTGCCTCTTGCACAACCTCTACTGGGGATGTGCCCAAAACCAAGGTACATTCCCTTAACCAGAATCAAACCTGGGACCCTTCAGTCTACAGGCCGATGCTCTAGCCACTGAGCCAAACTGGTTAGGGCTCTCATCTTTTTTGGAGGGAGTAAAATATTTAATAAACTGTTTAAAAATTTGACATTACCCAGTAATAAACATATCCTAAAATTCAGAAATTACATTACTAGTTGATATTTACCCTTAAAAACTCACATTTATTGGATAAAAGACTTAAACATAAGACAGGTAGTCATAAAAATCTTAGAAGAATCTGTAGGCAGAAAAATATCAGACATATGTCATAGCAATATCTTTACCATACAGGTACTAGGGCAATGGAAACTAAGGAGAAAATAAACAAATGGGACTACATCAAAATAAAAAGCTTCTGCGCAGCAAAAGAAGCCATCAACAAAACAACAAGAAAGCCCACTGCATGGGAGAACATATTTGCCAATGTTATCTCCAATAAGGATTTAATCTCCTAAATTTACAGGAAACTCATACAACATAACAAAAGGAAGATAAACAATCCAATCAAAAAATGGACAAAGTACCTAAATAGATATTTTTCAAAAGAGGACATAAAGAAGGCTGAGAGACATATGAAAACATGCTCAAAGTCACTGATCATCCAGGAGATGCGAATCAAAATGAGGTATCATCTCACACCTGTCAGAATGGCTATCATCAACAAATCAACAAACGACAAGTGCTGGAGAGGATGTGGAGAAAAAAGGATCCTGTGTGCATTGCTGGTGGGAATGCAGACTGGTGCAGCCACCATGGGAAACAGTATGGAGTGTCCTCAAAAAAATTAAAATGGAATTCCCATTTGACCCAGTGACCCCACTTCTAAGAATATATCCCACGAAACCAGAAACACCAATCAGAAAGGATATATGCACCCCTATGTTCATAGCAGCACAATTCACCATAGCTAAGATTTGGAAACAACCTAAGTGCCCATCAGCAGATGAGTGGACTAAAAAACAGTGGCACATCTACACAATGGAATACTATGCTGCTGTAAAAAAACAAGGAACTCTTACCATTTGCATCAGCATGGATGGAACTGGAGAGCATTATGCTAAGTGAAATAAGCCTGTTGGAGAAAGATAAATATCACATGATCTCACTCACTTGTGGAATATAATGAACAACATAAAAAGAGCCAGAGCCAAGGAAGCATCAAACAGACCATCCAACCTACAAAGGAAGGGATGAGGTAGGAGATCAACCACAGGCCTTGTATGCATGCGTATGATCATAACCAATGGACATAGACAGTAGGGGAATGAGGGAAGATATTGGGAGGAGGGAGCAATTGTGGAGAGGGCAATGGGGGGAAAAGGAGGCTTATGTGATACCTTAACCAATAATGAATTTACATTTAAAAAGTGTGTGTATGGGGAGAACAAAACAAAACTCACATTTATATCCCAGGAACTATATGTAGGAATTTTTATCACAGCATTCTTCTAAAAACATAGCCTGGCAGGTGAGACTCAGTTGGTTGAGCATTGTCCCTTGCACCAAGAGTCTACAGTTTGATTCAAGTTCAAGATACATGCCAAGGTTGTGGGCTTAATGCCCAGTAGGGGATGTGCAGGAGGCAGCCAATTAATGATTCTCTCTCTTTTCTATGTTTCTCTCACTCTTTCCTTCTCTGCTACTCTCTCTATTAAAAAAAAAGGTAATAAAAACATAGTTCTTTTAAAAGCAGGAGCTCTGGAATTCCTTGCCTAGGATTTAAAAAAATCAAATAAAAAGTAAAATATTCAGAAAAATTGGAATGTCTATCAGGAATTGCACACATCTTTAAAATATGTGAAATTAACACAATAGGATATTAAATACCAGTTTAACTAAGTGAATAATAAGGTAATTTTATCAGCATTAACTTCATATCAAAAAAAAGTTGAGCAAAGGAAATGCCATGGGTGAGTATACATGGCATGAATTTATTTTTATAGTTGAACATTTTTATTTGTGGTTAGGGACTATATATATATATATATATATATATATATATATATATATATATATATATATATTCATATAGAGAAACTTAGTGAATTGCATACAATATTCAGGAACATGGCTACCTTGCAGAAGAAGGAATAAGAAGGAAGCCCTCAGGAGGTTTCCGAGATTTTAGGAAATTCCACTTACTGGCCTGAGTAAAATGTAGACAAGACTTTAATTTCGTGCTTATTATTTCTCTATTGTTTTTACAGCAAACTCTTTTTTGTAAATCTCTACATCAAAAAATGACATATGAAATCTATTATGTACATAACTAATACTGAAAAAAAAAAAACCCAAAACAGAACATATGCACACATACATGGAATTAAAAGGCTTTATCTGAAATTCATTGGTTACTTTCTCTTTGGTTTCATTTTCTTTGTTTAAATGCAGGGCATTTTAATCATTTTTTTCTAAACCAGTATTATTTCTACCTTCCTTTATCTCTATCTAGCTATCATTTATGTATGTATCTAACTATTCATCTGCCTATCTACACCTTTGTATCTCTTTATGTGCAGTAGAAATATATTATTTATAATGTGGTTGGATTATGTCAGAGACTGTCTTCAAGTGTTAGAATATTGGTGTAAATTTTTAATTATACAGGCTTTTTTTCTGTAGCCTGATGTTTTATAACAGACATGCTTCATTTTTACAAAAATAAGTTTAAGTTTTATTTTTGAAATTGTACTAACTGCTTTCATTTTCATATCATTTGTTGTTGTATAGTTTGTCACAGCTAAATTTATAGTTAGAGATATTCTTTGAAAGATTAAATATATAACTACTAATGATTGAAAATATTTTATTTCAAGAATTTGACAGTAAAATATTTGTTTGTCTATAATTTGAAGCCTGGTTTTTATGTGCATGGAAATAGGACAAGGGATGTTTGCAGTTTAATTTTAACTTTGCACAGCTTGCATTGATGAAAATGTATGAATCTCTGATGTGATAGTTAAATGGGTATGCATCAAGGCTAAAAGAAGGAAATGAATACCCATAATTAAATTTTTATATGTTATAGCTTGAGGTAGTGAAATAAATATCTGTCAGTGACATGAATGGTAAATGGGTATGTGTCCGCATCCAGAGTACAGAAATTAATATCCTCAATTAAATGTCTATATGTTATATAAGGTTTCGACACAAAAATTCCTTACAACTTGAAATTCCTTTTAGAGTTTTTCTATCTTTGAAAAGATAAGATCTTTTAGAAAACATGGTGAGGGTAGAGCACTGAAGGAATTGAATTTACAGAATGTTTGCAATTTTTAAACAGCAAATGACCTATAAATCACTTCACATGTCCTTTATCACTTACATTTGTTACACATTAAAAAGGCGATTCTCTTTTTTCCTCTTATTTTAACCTTCTTTACCAATCACTTTTGACTTTTTCCAGTCCATTAAAAGTTAATAGTTAAAAAATAACTACATATCATAAAATTACAAAGGACTTTATGCAATAAAATTAATCAAATTATAATGAGAAAGTACTATTTTGCCATTCTGTTTTTCCCCATATCAGCTTTTCTCTGTATAGTATCAATGCTATAAAACAATTCAAAATTTTCTAAGAATATCTTGCTTACTTTATATAGAGAAGTATTATGCAAGTATTGGTATATCTTTCAGGACTCCAGAGAGCTTCACCTAGCAGAGAACTCTAATTAGTGGACATTCCAAAGAGAATTGCCACAGGGTCACAATGCTGAAATGCATTTACAGACACTCTAGTAAATCATGTTTGTTTTTAATTTGAGAATAGTGAAGAAACACCAAATGGTAAATTCTGTTATCATAGGTTAAAATCCTTCTGAAAATTCTATAAAGGTAATGATTATGAACTATAAAAAATAAGTCAATTGTTACTATGTAATTAAGATGGTAAAGCTAAACTGCTAATTCTATATATGAAATGCAAACTTGAACACATAATTTATAAATTGTTATTTCTTTACATGTGGCTTTCATATACACACACAATTATTTTTCAGTATTCACACACACATACACTCATGCATGGCATCAACTTGCTACACGCTTTTCTTAAGTTACAGGAAGATCAATATTTGACATTTTAGTCACCATTCACCAAATCACTTTTCCCTCCAGATTTCTCCTTTTTGATGACAAATCAAGCTGTTACATTGCACTTTCATTAGACAGTGTCTGCACGTGTATCCTGGCAACCACATGCCGCAGTTGTGTTGACTCCTTAAAGCACAGGATGAGAAGGAAATTGTTAAGGTCAAGAAACAAGAAAAAGTGCCATAAATAATAAAGTATTTCTAAGTTATTTTTGAGCCAGTAGCATTCCCACCAGGTGAGTCAATAAAATTTTGATTTTAAAGACATTTGCATTTATTCCCTAAATAGAATATCAGGTTACAAAAAAAGAAAACTTGTTCTGGTTCTATGACAATATAATATAGATCCAGACCACAAATATCAACACTACAAATTCATTAAATGAATATTATTTTACTCTATCTTGGGGAGTATTTTTTTCCATTTTCATGTTTCCTATATTAGAACTTAACTGAATACTTTAAAAATATAGAAGTCTTAAATATATAGATATAGTTATAGATACAGTTATAGATATAGATATAGATACAGATATAGATATATAGATATATAGATATATAGATATAAATATTTATTATAACATATTGGTTAGTTTGTGCATGCTCAGCTGCTAAAAAACTGTTCATATTGATCTTAATTATGCCCATCATCCACTCTGGACAGACTGACCTCTCACTTGTACCAATAATGATGAAAAGCTATCCAGTCCCAATTACTGAAAAAGCCATGCGCTTCTCTGACTGATGCTTACAAGCTGAGAAGGGTCAGTAAGAGACATCTAAGAACCTTTAATGGGCCATATTCTATCTTTTTATTATCTATTTAAAAGACTAAAACATATTCCCTAGAATTTAGCTAGTCACATTCTTGATGCTAACACTTCAGACTCTGTGCATGCAAACATGCAATGACCTCATAAAAATTGCAGTGTTAAGTAATATTTACAAAAGTTAGCTTTCGATATATGAAAAAACATGAAAGAAAGAACTGAAACAACAGAATAAACTGGAAAACCAGCAGAATAAAATCAAAGCAGATAGAAATTCAAGATAGGGATCAATCAATAAAATATAAAAAATCAATAGCAAATATTAAAAAACAATAAAATGTAGTATACAAGTAGATAGTTCAAACCTTTTGTGTTGTTTTGACAAGACTGATGAAGAAAAAATACAGACTAAAAAAAGTATCGATACAGAGGATTAAAATACATTATGAAACTTATGTATTAATAAATTTGGTTCATTAAAATGGATACATTTGAATTGAAAAAACTAGAGAAGAATAAAAACTTACAACTCACATGAAGTCCATATTGGAGAGGGTGCAGGTCGGGCTGAGGGATTGCCCCCCCCCACCCCACCCCCTGCACGAATTTCGTGCACTGGGCCCCTAGTATGTGTGTGTGTGTATGTGTGTGTGTGTGTGTGTGTGTGTGTGTATATATATATATATATATATATATATATATATATATATATATTTAAATAAATATATTTCTATGCATACAATTATTTGTTTCTCTGTATTTATGTGTGTGTATAAATACACAGAACCAATTATATAAAATATAGAAATATAGAAAAACTAGAAAATACATACATAAATATTAATAATTTCAAAGTATTAAAAGATATCTACTAACTGTGGCAGCCTTGGTAATGTAATTAATAGAAGACCCAGTTATTACACTTTGAAATCCAGTAGGACAGTTTTGTAAATATACATATTCAATGGGCTGCTCCCAGCCAAGACTCAGTGCAACAGGCACAGTAAGGCAGGCATGTTTCTGGCATATTTAAATTTTGTATTGGAAACTTTCCAATGGCTTTGCCAAACCTGCATTAGACTGTACAGCACTCTATGTTTCAACCCAATGTTCTCTCCCTCTCTTGCATTCAGGATCAGACATGCATTGCCCTCTGAGCCTGCCCAGTCTCCTTCTTATTTTCTCTACATAGCCATTTCTTCTAATAAAATTCTCATATTTTATAATGTATTAGTTTCTCAGAGAAACTTGGCTAAAACACATTACTAGTACAACCGATATGTACTATTAATTTATTGTAATCACTATCAAAGCACAATCATAAGTCCTTCCAAGAAAATCAACCAGGACAACGGAACTGATTGCTATGACGTGCACTGACCACCAGGGGGCATGTGCAGAACAGCGTGGGCATTGGCTATGGCAGGTTGGTGGAGCAGGTGAGCGCGGGCATCAGACCAAGGAGGGGTGATGGTGGCTGTCATTGGGGCAAGCCTCTGGTGGCTACTGAAAATTTTTTGCTCTGATGTGCCATGGACCCACCCAGTGCTCACACCTGCTGCCAGTGCCCAGCACTGGTGACAATCACTCAGCACCATCAGCAGGTGTGAGCAGCGGGCTGCTGGCCCAATTGCTCCTGAGGGCTTCTCCACCTCCCCATGCTCCTGAAGGGCTATCAGGGCAGCAGCTGCCATTCACACCTGCTCACTGCGCCAGCCCCACTCACATCTTCTGCTGGCACTGGCTCCAACTGCTCTGCACCATCAGCAGGTGTGAGCAGGCCAGTGCCATCAATGCATAGGAACTGCAGTGGCAGGAGTGGGGCTGCAGGCAGATAAAGGACCAGGGGCCATGGTGAAAGGGGCCAGGAGGGGGCACAGAGGATGGGCCAAGACCCACCCCTGTGCCTACCATGGCCTTGCAGCACACAGTTCTTTTCAAGGTGCGTGAATTTGTGCACTGGGCCCCAAGTCTATAATAAAAGAACCAGTAAATGTGTTTTGATAAGTTTATAATGCATTTTTAAAAAGTTATTTCTGAATACAAAGAAGATTGTGTACTAAAGAAACTTTTATAACTAATTATATCATTAGTCTAAAGTTTATCTTTATAACTATTGGGTGCCAATGAATATGTATTATTTATGTAAGCCATTCTTTTAATAATTACATATATTCCTAATTGAAAAAAAACTATAAAATTAATTCAACATTTATTAAAATATCTAAAATAACCAGAGTTTTCTAAATTTCAAGACCATCATATCATAAAATGTTATTTTGAATTTTTTGAAATTATAATTGTCTTTAAAAATCTGTTCATATTTATAGACCTTCTCAGAACAATACATAGTATGTGTATTTTTTCCCCAAGTGCATGTGTAGTGTGTGTAGGGGTGGTGTTTTAAAAAACCCTTAGAGATATGGAAGCATACTGCTTTGTAAATTGATTTTATTTTTAATTGAGTCTATTTTAATGATTATTAATTATTCTTAAGCAGCACCATTAAATTATATAAAGTATGCAATCAATATTGTTTACTTAACTGATCTTCTATTGTATTGAAATATTTTGAAATATTATTATAACTAAATTTTGAATATATTGACAATTATTTTGTAGGATAAATTTCAAGCAGTAGAATTCCTAAATAAAAATATACTTACTAAATATATAGAGAGACAAATTGCCATAAAAAAGATAAAGAACTTGTTTATTTGAATCCTCAATGTCACTAATAACAATTGGTTTTAACCTTTAATACTCTAAGACCAAATGTCATTTTATTGTTTAAATATGTGGTTCATTCAATTCTAGAGAGGTGCACTTAACTTCTCTCTATTTTCTTTTGTGAATTGCCTCTCCTAAATTTGCCCATTGTCTACAATAATAAGCTGAATGCAAGAATGGGGTTAGAATAAATAACCTATTCTTTTTGGGATAAACTCACTATCTATGTGGAATTGCTTAATTATTTATTAGAAGTTTAAAAAATTGAACATTTATAAGTTATATATTTTTCTTTACTTAAAGAGTTCTTTTCAATGAACTACAGATGGATAGAAAACTGTAAATTCTAAGCATTTTAAAATTGGCGCAGCTAATTGTCATCTCTAGCCTATTGGCTTAGCCAGAAACCTGTATCTTGGATTTTCCTCCATAGATTAAAATCTTTCTTAATATGAATATTTACATGTCTACATCTAAACAAAAACTACTTTGCACTTTATAATTCACTAGAGGCCCAGTGCACAAAATTCATGCAAGAATAGGCCGTTCTTCCTCCAGCTGCCAGCACTGGGTCCCCCCCCCCCCCCCCCCCCCCCCCCCCCCCCCCCCCCCCCCCCCCCCCCCCCCCCCCCCCCCCCCCCCCCCCCCCCCCCCCCCCCGGTACCCAGGACCCGGGCTTCCCTCGCAGCCCAGCTTTGTCCGGAAGATTGACCAGAAGATGTCTGGTTTAATTAGCATATTATACTTTTATTATTATAGATTGTTGCTTCATTTAATCCTAAATTTCATTTTAAAATATTATTTCTACAATTATCACTCTTCTCTTGCCTAGTTGTATTTTATAAAATGAGGATCCTTTGCCATGCAATTAACAGAAGCGCATTCACCCAACTTAAGTAGAAAAGATTTTCCTGTTTCTTAAATAATCTAATGCAAGGATAAATCTTATAGTGGAATCTACTAGGAACCAGGAAGGTATTCAAATTCAATCAAGAAAATATTTTTTTATATTTTTTCCTCTTTGCATTTCTGCTTCATTCTTCACTGTTGCTACAGAAAGTGTCCTCTACTAGTTAGAGGCAGGATAGCCACTGAAGAACATTCTGCTGTACTGTCGGCAGATGCCAGTTTTTAGATTCATCTCTCTAGTCTCTTTCTCTCTCTCTCATATGTGTCATTCTTATGTTCTCTCCACTCCATATTCCAAACCCTTAGATCTGGAAATAGAAAATAACCCAGATTTGACAGCAGTCTACCCTGAAACAATTCCAGAAAGAAAATATCATTTTATTTTAAGTGGTTGTTTTGGGTAAATGTCAAATAAGAGCATTTCTCAGAAAAGGTGAGTGAAATTCAGTGAAGACAATGCAACTAGAACATGACAACTATATACTACAAGTGCTTGAGAAATTTTATTTTTTAGTATTTTCTCAGACTTTCTGCTTCTTTTCTAAATTATAGTAATATATATTAATTATACTAGTATATTGATATGAAGTATGCTGATTACATTGTATTATATTAATTTCCAAAGTTATGTATTAAATTAATTATATTTCATTTTTAATTTTCCCATTACATCAATCTCCAAAAGTGTATATCTGGTGATAAATATTAAATGTTTTATTGTTTCATATATATCTTTATTGTTTTTATTTTGTTTTCTAATTCTTTATTTAAATCTTCCTTTTTTTTTCGATTTTTCTCATTTGTTTTTTATACTTTCTTCTTTGATATCCGAATGCTAACCTAGTGCTACACTTACAATCCCCAAAACACTGTATAACTACTTTACTAAAGCTGTATTTTTAAAATATATATTTTTATTGATTTCAGAGAGGAAGGGAGAGTGAGAGAGGGATAGAAACATCAGTGATGAACGGTAATTATTAATTGGCTGCCCCCAGCAAGCCCCACACTGGGGACCAAGCTTGTAACCGGGCGTTGCCCTGACTGAGAATGGAACCATGACTTCCTGGTTTATAGCTTGAAGATCAACCACTGAGCCATGGCAGCCGGGTTAAAACTGCATTTTTAAGATGAATCTTGGGGCACTTGTTTGTTTGTTTTGATTTATGGGGGAAATTTAACAGGGTCACTCAAGCCAAATTCTCCACACCAAACAAAGTATCTAACTATGTTTTCCTACAGCAGATTGTGCTGTGCTCTAGATGTATGCCAACAGAGAAATACAATATAGAAATATTTCAGAGCATTGTTTATGGAAGTCATAAAAGCAGACTTTTAAAAAAGTCATACCAGGTCAAAATGGCTGGCTTTTGAAAAATACAAGTCAAGTTCCAAAAAAGGCTTTATTCTTCCTAAATATTAGGGCATTTTAACCTGGTATGACCATATATGCATGTGCTTGTATATGTGTATATATAAGTACATAAATATATATATGAATAATTTTATAATATTTCCTTGCTAGTACATTATTGGTTCTCTCATGAGTTACACACTTCATATGTTTCAGCATTAATCTACTATAAAATACAAGTGATTTATTTTTATTGATGCACTCTCCTACACAATTCTCTACTGTGGCAATCTTGGAAGTGCATATAACTATTCCAGATACAAAATCTTAGCAGTGAAATCAGTTAACCACAAATTGATCTTGTAATTATAAATACTGCATGTAGAACTCAATACATTTTTAATGCTCAAATTAAGACACACTAATTACACAGTAAAAGCTAAATAAATGACATATAATTTAGAGTTATGCCAAAGAGTGCTGCTCAGATTTAGGTGGTTCTAATCATGGGGGGGGGGAGGGTAGGGAACTTGCTCACTGCTGGTAAAATGTTAACTTTGATGAACAAACTGGTGATTATCCAAGAAAAGATCTACTAATAGAAATGTTGAGTTCATATAATTTCAGGTGTCTCTTTTTCCCCCCACTCACCTATTTTGAAGATTATTTTTAAACTCTTTATTTTAGTTTCTTGTTAATTTATTCAGTGTTTCATAATAATTGTAAATTCCAATTTAGAAAAAGACCTTTCTAAAAAAAAGTTAAATGGCTTACTTACAAAAACAGTATTTTGAATACTGATTATGTTCCAGAATATAGTAAATATATACCAATTATATCCCATGTTGCTTATAAAACATATGTGTTTTCAATGTCATTCAGTTGAAACAATCTAATATAATAAAAGAGAAACATGAAAATTGACCGTTACCACCAGCCAATCAGAGCGGCTGTATGCAAATTAACCCAGCCAAGATGGAGGCCAACAGCCATGGAGCTAGAACAAACCAAAAGCTTCTGTTACAACTGCCTGCCTAGGCTGGCTGAGCCTCTGCTCACAGCCACGCCCACCAGCCAATTAGAGTGGCTGTATGCAAATTAACCCAGCCAAGATGGAGGCTGGCAGGGCGGCTCTGCACTGGGAGCCTCCACAGCCGGCATAGCTATGCCAGGTGTGTCAGCTCAGTGGGAAGGGGGGGTCCGGCCTGGGGCCTCCTCGGGGCGTCCAGGAGCAGCTGTCCTGGGTCCACTGCCTGGCTCCGCCCCCTGGGGGCCTCCCCAGGGCATGCGGGAGTGCGGGGGCCTCTGCAGGGTGTGTAGGAGCAGCTGTCCTGGGTCTGCTGCCTGGCTCTGCCCCGGGGGCCTCCTCGGGGGTGTGCGGGATCACCCGACCAGGGGCTGCTACCTTCATCCGCCCCCCAGGGGCCTCCACAGGGCGTGCAGGAGCATCTGCTGCACAGTGCAGAGAATTCGAAGCCAGTTCGCTGCCCGGCTCCACCCCAAGTGTGTTTGCTCAGCAGCAGGGCCC
>PVJC01015522.1:0-34925 GCA_004026665.1 Murina feae
CGCCTCCGTACCTCTGTACTTTGCTTCCGCCGCTCCTCTGAGTCTCAGACTCTTCTCTAGTTGTAGGATTTTCACTCAGCCAGCCTTCCTGTGGGTGCGAGTGGTGTCCGTGTGTTCTTTTCGTGGTTTTTCTGAAATAGTTGTTCACGGCTGCATTTACGGTGTCTACCCTATGCCGCCATCTTGTTTCTCCTTTGTTTGCATTTAGTGTAATCCTTTGCGAGTTCTTTATTATAAGTAGTAGTGTTGAGCCTCACAATTTGATATTTAGAAACGTGAATACATCAAACATTTTCTACCCTGTGCTTTACTAAGTAAAAAGCTCTTATGAAAATGACATAGCATTTACCAGTCTGTAATTTGGATGGCATCGAAGGGCTATACTGGAGCTCTGCCAGCCTGAAGTCCTTGGAAGGCTTTGAGCAACAACTCAGCATCTTTTTCAAATGTAAGGAAAGCTCCACATGGCGGAATTATTCACAGCTAAGGTCACAGGAACTGCTTAAACCTTTGAAATTTATAATTAAAGGATTAATATGAAGACATTGTCATTTTGGCTTAAAATGGATTTTTAATCTCTATTCTGTTCTTTTACTTTGATCTTTTTTCTTTGCTAAAAATATAAAATGTTGTATTTTTAACATTTTAAATTAAATGTTGTCCTGAAAGAGTTTAAATTTATACAAATTGATTGACAAACAACATCCAGTATAGTTTTACAATATTCCGCACAAAACTTCAAATGGTCCTTTTCCTCTGGGAGTATAAACCACAGCTTGATATAATGGACTATAATGATACCTCTAAACATAAAAATCAATTAACTGACAATAGGAAAAACATGCACACATGACAACGTGGAAAAGTTTGGGTGTGCACCAAGCTTTATACCAAGGAGTGGCACGATCTGACTTAGGCTGAGAAGATCATTCTAGTTGTGTGAGGACAAAGGAGGAAGCCCAGGAAGGGCATTGCTGGGATCTGAGCGAGAGATGCTGGTGGCATCAACTAGAACGGCACCAGTGGAGGTGGTCAGATTCTGGATATATTTTAAAGTTGGAGCCAACTTGGCTTTCGGATGGGTTTTGACATGGGATGTGAGATCAAGAAAAAGCAAGCCACGGAGAAGCTCAGATGCGGGAAGATATGAAAATTAGCTACTTCATTTCTCTGTGGGGTGGGATTAAATGTGACTTTTACACTGTATTGCTCAGTCCCTTCTAAGTGTTCTATGTTTTAACCACTTTGTAAACTAAACAGGAATGTACAAAAGTCACCATCTAGTTATATTGTCCTGGCCCTGAGCCCTGAGCATCTTCAACTTGTCTCCCCTTTTCTGTCCCTGGAGGATCAGAGATGCAGAGAAAAGGATGTGCATTGGCTGACATCAGAACTGAGCACCATGATTGTGATGTCATTTGCCCCTGCTCACCCTACTTGAGGTTGGGAGGGAGGGGCCTCAAGTACCCTACCCCTGGCCCTAGGCACTTTGCTATCAGGGCAGGGAGGCTGAGCCCTCACCACATCCCAGAGAAGCAGGTCTCGCTGGCGGCAGCCAGCTCAGGGGCTCTCATCCTTGCTTCTGCCACCTCCATGGAGGCCAGAGGGTATGTGGACCCCGCTGACGTTAGACTACTCCTCCCACACGGAAAGCCAAGCCGCAGGTCCGATGAGAACAAGAGGAGAAAATAGTAATGACCTCGAAACACGGCAGGCTGGTAGCCTGAGGCCCCTGAGGGACACAGGACTATCTGGCCATAGGGAGAAGGTAAGACTGAGACCCCGCTGTGCTCCTGAGACGGGTCTTTCTAAACATCTCATCTCATTGCTGGGCTGGAGTCAGCACTGGCAGTGTGAAAACAGCCTCTCCCCTCAAAGAGGTTTATGTTGATGGTCAGGGATATAATGGATCAAATGAAACTGTCATTACATTGAGCCGAAATTAGAGTCATTGTCTCCATCTGGACCTCATGCCCTGGAAACACCCAGGAAGGTGTCTGGAAGCCTGTGGGCAGGGGGAGCGTCAGGCACAGCTTTCTGGACAAGGTGGATTGTAAGCGAATAGCATTGCCCTCCCTTGCTTAGGAACTTACAAAGTGCCATTGCCCACAACAAAGTGAGGTTGCCCAGCTCTAGCTTTCTGGTCAAGCATTTGCACAATCCCATTTCTCCTCTTTTGCCTTTCCTTTTTTCTCCTTACTTATTTTAATTAAGTTAATATTTTAATATACAGTTTAGTGGCATTAAATACTTTTAAATTGTGCAACCATCACCACCTTCCATCTCCAGAACTTCTTTCATCTTGAAAAACCTAAGCTGTACCCATTAACATCAACTCCCTATTTCCCCCTCCTCCCAGCCCGGAGCAACCACCATTCTCCTTTCTATCAGTATGTGTTTGACTGCTCTAGGTACCTCAAATGAGTGGGCTCAAACAAGATTTGTCTTTCTGTGGCTGTATTATTTCACTTAGCATAATCTTCAAGGTTCATCCATATTGTAGCATTTCCTTTTTAAAAAGGCTGAGTAACATTTCATTGTGTGCAGATAAGACGTTGTTCATTCATGCATCCCATCAGTGGCACTTGGGTTGCTCTCACCTTTTGACTGTTGTGCGTAATGCAGATATGAACATGGGTATACAAACACCTGTTTGAATCCCTGCTTTATGCCCAGAAGGGAAATTGCTGGGTCACATGGTAATACTATTGGTACGTTTTTGAGGAACCCGGCCTACTGGTTTCCATGCCCCTGTACCATTTATATTCCCACCATCAGTGCACCAGGCTTCCAGTTTCTCCACAGCATCGCCAGCAGTCGTTTCAGTTTGTTTTGTTTGTGTAAGAACCATCATGATGAGTATGAAATGTATCTTCTGCCTGTCTTAGCTGCCCCGCCACAGGTGCAGTCTGCGCTGTGCCCACTGTGGCTGCTCCTTTTCCTTGTACAGGCTGCACACACTCCCTGTAGGGCTTTGCCTGCTTTCTCTCTGCCTGGAGGACGTGAGCTCGTCATCCTCACTCAGAACCGTTCCCTGTCCCCGTCAAAGGACTCATGCTGTCTCCTGTGCTCTTCATTCATTCCTCTCTTTTTAAGACATTTTTGCATGTAATTTACATATAGATTATATATAATTCTGTAAATATTGACAAACTGTCACCATAATCAAGATGAAGAAGTGTCACATTACCGCAAATATGCCTCCACCCCTCTGTTGTCAGCCCCACTTACCCCCCTGGCTCTAACTCCTCGTGGCCACTCGTCCATTTTCTGTGACTGTAGATTTGCCTTTTCTGGAATATATATGAAAATTTTCTTTCCCTTAGCATCATGCATTTAAATTCATCCATTGTTGTGGGCATGAGTGGTCCATTCTTTTTTATTGCTAATATTATTTATTGCATGGATGTACCAAAGTTTATCCATTCTCCAGCTGGAAATATTTGGGTTGTTAAACATTCATAAAGGTTTGGTGTGAACATACATTTTTTTATTTCACTTGGGTAAATAGCAAAGAGTGAGGTTGCTGAATTGTATGCTAAATATATTTTTACATTGCCCTAGCAGGTTTGGCTTGGTGAATAGAGCATCAACCTGCAGACTGAAAGGTCCCAGGTTTGATTCTGGTCTAGGACACATGCCCGGGTTACGGGCTCGATCCCCAGTGGGGGTGTGCTGGAGGCAGCCAATCGATGATTCTCTCTCATCATTGATGTGTCTATCTCTCTCTCCCTCTTCCTTCCTCTCTGAAATCAATAAAAATATATTAAAATAAATAAATATATTTTTACATTTATTAGAAATTGCCAAACTTTTTCCAAAGTGGCTGTATCATTTTCCATTCCCATCAGCAATGTATGAGCCCCAGGTGCTCTGCATCCTCATTGGCACTTTATATTGTCGAGTGTGTAGTGTTATTGTAGCCACCCTAATAGGTTATATTTAATTGCATGTACATTTCCCTAATAAGAATGTGGATCTTTTCATATGTGTATTTGTCATCTGAATATCTTCGTTGGCATAGAGTTTACTTAAATGCCTTCCAATTTTGTATTTAGTTGTTTATTGTTATTGAATTTGAGAGTTCTTTATATATTCTAGATACAAATCCTTTAAAAGATAACTGATTTGCAAACACTTTCACGGTCAGTGGCTTAACTTTATTCTTTTAACAGTATCTTTCAAAATGCAAACGTTCTTAATTTTTATGTCTAATGTATGTGTCTCATGACATATAAATGATTTAAAAAATAGTAATATACACAAATATATGGTAGCAAAGTGATATTTTAAATGCCTCTTTTTAAGATGCTAGTGGCCCAGTGCACGAAATTCGTGCACATTAAAAGGGGACTAATTAGAGGAAATATTTTAATATTGCTATTTGCCCTTTCTCTATAATAGAAGTGTCAGAGATTAAAGAAAATTAGTAAAATGTATATGAAAATCTTCCTCCTGTCAGAGTCTGGGGTGCACCATGGAACCCAGAGTCAAGTCTTCAACTACTCATGTGCACCTCAAAATCGCTCAAGACCCAAACCTGGGCGGCCCCCCTTCATTGGGCTATATCCAGACCCTGCTGGTCCCACCCTGTCAAGCCCTGCCAGGAGGGGGCGTGCAGCCTCAGGTCCCCCATCAAACCCTGCTGGGCGGAGGGAGTGGCCTGTGATCCCCTAGCCTGGCGCCGGGGCAGGGGGCACAGCCTGAGGTTCCCTGGCCTGGTGCTGGGGTGGGGGGCATGGCCTGAGGTCCCCTGACCCAGCACCAGGGCAGAGGGCACACCTTGAGAACCCCTGTGAAGTCCCGCTGTTGGGGGACACAGCCTCAGGTCCCCTGGCCTGGGGCCAGGGCGGGGGGCATGGCCTGTGGTCCCCCCGGCCTGGCACCAGGGAAGAGGGTGCAGCCTGAGTTCCTCTGGCCTGGTGCCAGGGTGGGGGGAGCAGCCTGAGGTCTCCTGTCAAGCCCCATGCAGGAGTGGGTGGGTGTGCAGCCTCAGGTCCCTGCTGATTGCTCCTTAAGGCTCATTATGGGAACTTAGCCTCAGCTGTGGGTGCAAATTGACCAGAGTGATGGTCAATTTGCACATTCCCTCTTTATTATATAGGATATTCTTCTTCTTGGTTCCATATTATTCATTCTTTTTAAAAATCAAAATGACTTTAAATGTTTTAAAATAATATAGCTTATGCATATATTCTAAATATTGCATTGAATTGACAGCCTCTAGTACTTAAATTTTGCAAAATTTTTGCAATTACAACAGTATTGAGATCAGGCCAAAAATATACAAAAGCAGGTGTGCAGTTGATGTATGGAAAGTGCAACAATTAATAAATAATAATCCAAGAATTAATTCTGTGTTTCACGTACTCACAACTATCAACCTACTTTTGCTCCATCCTGTATTTCTCCTACACACATATTAAAAGCTTGGTAAAAAAATTAAACTATTGTTTATGATGTCATTTGGAGTGAATGAATGACCTTTTTAAAATAGTATTTTGATAGTTGAGAAGTTTTTATTAAAAAGTATTGGAATCCTTATATTGTGCAGAAAAAAATACCTTTAACTCCCATGTTTTAAATTCTTCCTAAAATATTTTATTTCCTTTGATTCATTACATCTTTATAGTATATTTTGAACTTTCTATTCTCATGTGTAACTCTTTCTCTCTTTCCCTGTGTGTAGTTAAAGCCTGAGATATATGCCCCAAAATGTTACTAATGTGTATACATATACATATATCCACAATTTAGAGTATGCTATTCAATTTCCATAATAGTATAAGCTGTATCATTGCATGTGTGGCTAAAACACGAATTAAGCACCCAGGTGTTGAATACTAATAATTGTTGTTGTAATTTTCAGAATGTATTGCAAATTATTATTGGGGGGGAAAAGAAAAGCTAGATTTTTAAGTGTGTGCAGATGTGAATTCAGCTAACAAAACTGTTGTTAATATTTATCTATGGTATTTTCTTGGCAAAGAAAATGAGCATTTGTTCCCACTGCATGAGTCTAACAGATCACTGGACATCCTAGAACACTCTAAGGAAGCAACCCTGGGTCATGGAAAATAGCTCATGAAACATCAAAATCTTTGACTTTTACTTGTGACAGTTGCTTCGTTATACATTTCATATTATTATCAAATGAGGAATTTTAACAGATTTTAAATGAACTTTTAAAGATTTATAATTTAGGCCTATATTTTTATTATTATAATACTACTATGTTTATTCAACCCAGATGACTTTATTAAATTAAAGGCTGTACCATATATTTTAGAGACTTCCTAAGAAAAAGAAATTACTAGAATTGTCACACCTAATGGATCATGACTAATGGTCCATTTGGTGTCTAATAACACCAAGGAGGAATAAATGGGAGATGAGGACTTCCAAGTCGAGTTTCCTTAATAATTTGTGGGTGATTGAGTCAACATCAATGCAATAAGCATTTACTCTATACTTAACTCAGTGCTGGTCACAAAATGGAATGTAATTTTGTCCCTGCCTCTGGAAGCTTTTATTATTGTGGTGATAATGAGAAATACAAGCATAAAGGAACTTTTAAAACTATGTAACTATACATAATAAAATCCTAGAGTAGGGCCCAGTGCTGGAAACCTGAGGAGGTCTGCAGAAACCAGAGGCTGTTTTATGGAGGAGGTGGTCCTTGAATGTTTGACTTGGCACTAGATATGAAGAATTTTCTCAGGCAGTCCAAGGGGATAAAATGGGAAACTAAGAGCTTAGGATGAATTTGGAGAATGTCAAACAGTAATTATAAAAACCCTGCTTACAAAAAATACAGATGACATTTTAAAATGTTTTATTTTTAAACTTTGTGTTTACACATACTGAAAAGTTTCAAAAATAATGCAGAGAATTTCCATACATCTTTCCCTGAGCTTTCCTGCATACCAGCATATTATTTATCCATAGTACAATGATTGTACTGAAATCAGCATTGGTAAAATGCTTTGTATTTGCCTTGGTAGATAACTACAGACCTTATTTAAATTCCACCAATTTTTCCACTAATCTATTTTTGTTGTTCTAGGATCCAATCTAGGATCTTATTTTGCATTTAGTTGTCATATCTTTTTAGTCTCCTTCAATTTGTCTTATCTTTCCTCAGTCTTATCTTTCATGACCTTGACACTTTTGAATAGTACTACTCAAAACAATTCTGTTTTGTAGAATGTTTCTCACTTTGGATTTAGCTAATGTTTTTTCTTAATTAGATTGAGGTTATGCATTTTTGACAGTAATACTCCAGAAGTGATATATTATGCCTTTCTCAAGTGCCTTTATATCATGGTTGCACAGCTACAAGTTGCATAGGTTCTCAAACCTATGCTAGCAATTGTTTTCTTCCCATGCCATTAACTGGCTGATCAGCCATGTGTTGCCTCAATAAAGTCACCATGAGCAGAAGATAGAAGCTCCTACTTCACATGATAATTGGTTTTATGAACCAGTTCATGCAACTTACCACATTCCTCATTCCCAACTAGACTCCAGTTTGGGTTCCTAGCTCCTCAGTACCCACAACTTTCATTCACCAGCCTCCTTCCCTATGTTTCATATTTCTGCCTTGACTGGCCTCTTTGGATATTTGGTATTTCCGCTCTTATTTGATCACTTTGGATTTGATTTCAGATCCACTCATCTTAATGGAATCCTCTTCCTATGCCTTTTTGAGCAGAATTATTGGTCAGTTCCCTGGACAAACACTAGACCTTTCCTGGGATTCCCATCTAGGATGATCAAGGAGTAACCCTGGTATACTATCCTGCCAGTCCCCTGGGTTCTGCGGCATCAGAGCAGATGCCCTCCCACATGTCGTCTCATTATGTGAAATTCACATGCTGGATTTTTACTTTGTGCTTTAGTTTGCACTGTCAATTTTTTATTTTGTACGAATAATTCTTACTTAACAATAGCTTTAGAAAAGCAGTGTTTCCTTTTTTAAAATATTAAGGTTAAAAACAAGCTTTTACCCTGCATAAATTCTAAAGTTTTAAACATTTATCTTTAAAAGACATAAGTCCTCTTTTTTAAGCTTTGCATTGACGTCTGTAGAAAGTTCTGCGAGTGTAAAGAGCTGCACTTGAAAGTCACTGTGACTTTGGGAGTTGCCAGGTTGCCTTGCGTTGTCTTTGGAAATTAGGGATGCTTGTTTGGAAGGCTGCCTTTTTCCTACATGAAACTGAAGTTCTGTTGTTTGTAGCATTTCATGTTAATCTGATTGGTTCCTCATGGACATACTATATAGCAGGAAACAAAAATCCTATCCTATATAATAAAAGGCTAATATGCAAATTGACCGAATGGCAGAACAACCAGTCACTATGATGTGCACTGACCACCAGAGGGCAGATGCTCAATGCTAGAGCTACACCTGGTGGTCAGTGCACTACCATAGGGGACTCACGGCTCGCAAGTGCAGCAGTGGTGGCGGGAGCCTCTCCCACCTCAGAGGCAGCCCTAGGGAGCAGCGAGCCCAGCTTCTGGAAGAGCAGCAATCCCACAGGGGGCTCACAGCTCACAGCTGGCAAGCGCAGCAGTGGTAGCGGTGGCAGGAGCCTCTCCAGCCTCCACAGCGGTGCTAAGGACTCCTTGGGGGATGTCTGACTGCCAGCTTATGCCTGCTCCCTGAGAGGTGAAGGCCAGGCTGACAGACCCCCACCTAGTGCACAAATGTCATGCACTGGGCCTCTAGTTGTTCAATAAGAAAACTTCCAGTGGTAAATGGGTAGACCACTGCTCGTGGTATCCTTGTCTGCTGCCTGGAGAGACATGAAGGAGTTATCTATGGGCTCCTAAGGAACACAGAGCATTAAGCAGGTTTATTCCTTTCCTAGGCATGAAGCATCTACAGAGTGAGAAAGCCATTGTTCCATGAAAATATCCTGGAACACAAGATGTGTTTCAATAAGAAAAAGGTGCTTTTGATACGTATTATTATAATTGGAAAAAAGCAATGAAAAAAATATGTATTAATGGAAAGAAAACAAGTGTTTTTTACATATATTTTAGTCGTAAAATACCACTTCAGTTTACAGTTTCAGACCAAATATGAGGCATTTTGTTGTTGCAGAAATTCCACTTAGCTTTCAGTTCCAAATAGGACATTGATAAAGTTAGGAAAATTAAACATTTTTCGCTTTAATTAAATGCTTTTCTTATGAAATTTGAATTTTACTGGAAACACTATCTCCTTCATATAACTTAACTTTCATGGCTGTAACTTGTCCTGATTAGACTGAGCAAAGCATATCCTACCCCAGATCCTACTTGTTCATTGCAAAGATGGCATTAAGTGCATTGACCCATTGATGAGAATCTGTAAAACCCACAAGCCTCTTGCTTATTTTAAGAGCTCATCACTCGTCTCCTCAGACACCTGCTCATGGTTATGACCTAGAGCTCTTGCCAATCCAATAACTGTGCCACCTTCAAAATCTTGGTTTGGGGCCTTCCTTTCTATCTCTCCCCAGCCCTCATCTTTCCAGCTCACTTAGTGTAGCATCCTCACTCCAAGAGATTTTCCCCCAAAGGGACTTCCAATCCATTAATCTTACCATTTTCCACTTCTCTTCAACTTTCGTTTTCATTTCCCAGGTTAGATTTCATTGTCTATCAATGTAATCACTCCCTTGAACTGCCCTCAACTTCCTTGTTCTCCTTTTCCTCCACCTTCCTTATTGGCAAAACCCAACCCTGATTAAACCAAATACTCTTGTACTCTACTCTTGTATCTAAACAGTGGAACATGATTCAAAAGAAACACTTATGTTAACTGGTCTCTCCTAATCTTAAAGCCAGAAAGCTTAAGTGGGCCCTCACCACTAAATAGTTAATTCATTTTCCCAGAGGAAATTTTTTCTTCTCAAACCTCCAACTGCCTTTTCATTCCTCACTCTTGGTGGCTTCTCTCTCACTAGAAAACTAGAAGAGACAGAAGAGAATTGTCTCATTATCCCACCCATACCCACCCTCCATCTGCATTTGCATCAATATATTCCCCTCACCTCCGTTAGAGTGCATGGATACCAGACTTAAGGAAATGCCACCTCTGACTCAGGCCTTCTCTAGTGCCCTGCACTCCCCACCCTACTGAAGGACTTTTCTCCTTTAATTATCCATCCTTTCTCTTATATCAACATTTTTCTCTCTATTGTATTATTTCCAAAATCATAAAAACATGCTGCAATATTTTAAAGAATTCTTTGATCACCCATGCCAAATAATGTCACATTACACTGTGGTAACAAATTGACCTCAAAATCTCAGTGGCTTAAAGGTTTACTGTTAAGTTAAACCATATGTAAGTGCTGTTTTTTTTAGATCTAAACTAGTTAATTATCAATAATTTCATGGGGTTAGCTAATACTTTCTCAGACTATAAGTCCAACATTGTTCAACAGGAAGACGCTACAATCTTCATTTTGATCTCTCAAATGGTTTTGACACCACTGCTCACCCCCTCTTTAATAGACTTCAGTCAGTTTATAAGTTAGAAGGAACTTCACACCCTCCAGGGGTTTGTCCTAATTGTCTAGCTGTTCCTACTGCACCTCCTTTCCTGGCCCCTTCTTATCGTCACACTCTTAATGTCTTTTTATTCAGTCTCTTATTGATCTTGTTCAGTCCTACACTTTGAATGCCATGTGCATGATCATGACCTCCAGTCTGTATCTCTTGTCCTATTCACCCTGAGCTCAGACTTGTGTATCCCACCCCTTCCCAGGCATCCGCTCTGACAGTCTAATAGGAACCTCACACCTAACATTTCTAGAGCAGAACTCTTGATTCCCCCGCCAGTCTTCCGCAAGTCAGCCAGTAAGACTCAGCGTCATCTTAGACTCGTTTCAACCTCATTCGTTCTATCAGAAGGTCCTGCTGATTCTACCTTCAAAACACATCCTGCATCAGACCACTTGCCATCACCACCGCACTCTAAAGCACCATCAGCTCTTGCCTGGACTGATACAGTCGCTCCCACCTTGTCCCTTGTCCTCACGCTTGCGCTAAGTCTTTGCATCACACATATTCCCCTATTCAACAACCCTCCAGTGGCTCCACATTGCTCTTAGAACAAATGAAAACTGCTTCACTGTGCTCTGTGATGTGGCCTTGACCACCTCTCCAGTGTATCTCCTAATCCTCACCCCCTCAGCCACACAGATCTGGCAGGTGGCTTTCTTACCACTTATAAATCAGCCAAGCTTGTTCCTACCTGAGGCCTTTACACTTACTTGGGCCCTTTGTTGGATCCCCCTTCTCCCCTCTCAGATGTCCCCATGACCAGCTAGCTGGTCCCTGCCTAAATGTCATTGTACCCTACCTTTTTCCTCCATACAGCTCCCCACTTGTTTATTATTAATAGACTTATTTATTATTCACCCTATTCCTTCTGTGCCTAGAACAGTGCCTGGCACATTATAGACATCCAGTAAAAATGTGTTGAATTGATAGCTGAATGGCTGGATCTTTTTTGTTTTTTCAACTATAATGCCCCAATTAGACTGAAAAGATTTCATAAAGAATAATTCTTGGGCCTTGATTTCACCAAATAGTAAAACTGACAAACACTTTAGCTCTCTGAAAACAGAATACAATAATTTTTTTCTGCTTTTGTATCAAATATGATTTGAATGTATCCATAATGCAGCTAAAAATATGAAAGTAACATAGAACTAGTAAATATATGAAATAGGATGACTAAGGGGATAAAGGGAATAAAGCAGCTTCCACAGGCAGAAAACTGAGAGACTCACTGATCAGATTCTCTAGTCCCATGAATGACTTAATTCAGATTATTTTTTCAACAAAGTATTACTTAGGAGAATTTCAAAGAGATAATTTTAAAACAAATAAAAGGAAGAAAAGGAATGCCTCATTTATCAGATGTTATTTAGGAAGAAAATATCCCACATGTCAGTTTCCACATCACTATGTGTGTAATCTCTATGTATGCGCCAACCCTTACATTTGGAAGGTTGTTTCTCTAACATACTCCCCTACTCTTCTGAACAAAAATGCTGAAGACGTCAGCAACCCTTCCTGACAACTCGGCGGTGTCACTGTGAACACCGGTGCCACACAAAAAATTCCCTGCAGTAAGCGTGCCCCGCACTGCCATCCTCTCTCCTGTTCAGAGTTCTTCTCACTCTTCCTTTTTCTCTCAGCTACCACTTTATTCTGAGTGCAACTGCCTTCAATTTGTTGGCTGATTTTCTACACCCAATAACATGGGCAAGGGCCTCAAGGCAGTTTCTAAATAATCCACATGATTGTTGCTAGAACCCTGACTTCTGGGCAAGTGAGGCATTATAGTGGTAGTACAAATAGCAAATGACATCAAATGCATGCAAATGGTGGTGGTGGTGATGAGAGCATTTGCACTACCTGTTCCTGGCTACATGGACTGTGGGCCTGACCTGGTGTGGGGGCACTTAATGTTATTCTGTTAATAGCATGCTGGTGATATAATTTGTATGTGGAATGACCATAGTACCAGTTGCCAGGCGTGTTTTCTCAGTATAATTGCTAATGCTCCACTCATTCCCTAAAGGTATCCAATGTTGACAAATTACACATTTCGCCTTATTCACATTTTAAATAAGTCAAAAAGTACTATTACCTAGAATGTAGTTGCCTGAAATTGGAAAAGAAATCTCAGATAAGGAATTTTTTTATGACAGCATTAGAAATATACTTAATGAAAAAGTATGCCCAGTGTATTAAGCAAAAAGAAATTAAATGTAAATTGAGGAAATTTTTCCTGATATTTAACTGTAAACTCTATGTCTTTTGTAGGGGAAGTTATGGCAGTTTACATTGTACTCCCAACACATGTTTTGAGTGAATAATTAGAATTCTTCAACTGCAGTGGGAGTGGAAAATATATAAAAAGTGCTTTTGAAATTGCTTTACAGATTTAGAATACAAAACAATGTCATAAGCATAGATTGTACATCTAATTTTAATAACAGAGAAAATTTCTTTTGCTATTTGGGAATGAAAATATGCAGCTTTTCATGTTTACTTAAATTAACATATTTTGGCAAAGGTAAACCAGAAAAAAACAAACACATTTTTATAAATTATAGGTGATTAATCCCAACTTTTAAAAAACATACTGAGAGGTTATTGAAAGGTGGCAAATTCTTTTGGATGAGGTTTTGTTTAATGTTTAGTTTCTTTTATCTTTAGAACTGTGTTAAGTAAACATCGGTTCTAAAGAAATATAATCTCGAGATTTAACAGCCATTAGCTTGCGGTTAAACATGTGTTAAAAACCAAATCATCATTTCTGTCATTGTGGATTTGTCTACATCTAGAATATAGTACGTAATCTATATTTAACATGGTTGCTTGCCAGAAGCAGCAGGTGCTGTGTTTTTTTGTTTGTTTGTTTGTGTGTTTAAATAAATTTTAAAACACTTGAACAAAAGTCCCTATATGTAGACCATTTTTAAACTTACTGATACAGTATCACTCTGTGTGAGGGCAGTTCTCCTTGATTCTGGCCACAGTTGTCTGCTCTGCGATTCTGGTTCACTCTCATGGTCTCAGGGAGTCAGCTTCCCAATGATAGCTCTGCTCCTTTCACTAATGAGCACAGCATCCAGACTGAAATGCCAGTGCATTGGCTTGAGACTCCGTGGTCTGGCCAAGACCCTGAATTTTTGGCTTTGAAGTCAGAGATGAATGGGAGACGAACAAGGGGGTAGATATAACCAATAATGAGGTATGTCTGGGTGAAGTGGAGAAATTAGTGTATTTGGGGAGTATTGGAAGCTTTTTGTCTCAGCTGAAAGGGTAAAGTGTTTCCTGTTGGTGGATATTCCTACGGGTCTCTGATTCTATTTCAAATGAGGAGGGGAAACAAACTTTTTAAAAAAGGAAATTGTATATAGAGAACTTTTTATTTCACTTCAACATAAAAGAGAAAAACACTGGAATTAAATACTGCATTTTTATAATTAAACTTTGCTAACCAAGTGGAGGGTTTTTTGAATCTATCTTGATATTTTGAGTCTGTTTAAAAATATGTATTATTCCTTTACCAGTAAAGGGAATTTAAAACTTTACTTTCTGCCTGTTTGGCTAGTAAATTTTTTAATTCACATAATTTTTTTTATATTTAAATATTCTGAAGGCTGTGGCCATTTAAAAGCTGAGTTCACTAAAACACTCCAGAACAAAGTCTGGGTCCTAATACATTTGCATATTGTTTGGTCTTCATTTTTGGGTGAATTGAAAGCCATAATCCCATAGTTCATCAGAAAAGCACTTCAAGGATTTTAGTAGCTTTAGAATTTAAAGCAATTAACTCTATAACCTTTCCAAAAAGAGACAGTAAAAATTCTTGGCATTTTTCCAATTTCTGTTCTGAGATTACAGTCCTAGAGATGAGTGCCTTTGACACAGAACGGGTATAGGGCATACCAGAAGGCTGCCTTAGAGTGTGAGCAAAGTGGTGTGCAAATCTAAATGAAATGTAATCGTTGATAGAACAGAAGTGCCCCCCAGAATCTCGTCCCCTATTGATTTAGACTGTGTGAGACAATAACCCTCACAGGGCACTGGCAACACTGAGCTTCTGACCCTGCACAGCAAGGGAGCAGACTGTGATCCATGGTGGGTTCACCAGGTTAGATGCAGGCCATGGCTGGCATGACAAGAAGTGCTTGAGGAGCCTTGGGAGTCAGCAGGCCAGCCACAAAATTCACTGATCTAGGTAAGAATTTTTCATTCAGATATCTAGAAGAAGGCATTAAGTTTCAAACTGTTGAATTGAAGTTATACATTTATAGTTTGTCTTTTATAACCAAACTAGAGGCCCAGTGCATGAAATTCCTGCATCAGGGTCAGAGGCCCCTCAGCCCAGCCTGTACCATCTCACAAATCAGGACTCCTCAGGGGATGTCCCACTGCAGGATCAGGCCTAAACTGGCAGTTGGACATCCCTCTCACAATCTGGGACTGCTGGCTCCTAACCGATCACCTGGCTGCCTGCCTGATTGCCCCTAACCACTCTGTCTGCCTGATTGCCCCTAACCACTTGCCTGCCTACCTGCTTGATCGCCCCTAACCACTTGCCTGCCTGATCACCCCTAACCATTCTGCCTGCCTGCCTGATTTTCCCTAACCACTCACCTGCCTGCCTGCCTGATCGCCTCTAACCACTGGCCTGCCTGCCTGCCTGATTGCTCCTAATCACTCTGTCAGCCTGCCTGATCACCCTAACCACTCACCTCCCTGCCTGATCACCCCTAACAGCTCGCCTGCCTGCCTGATTATCCCTAACCACCTCTGCCTTGGCCCCTGCCACAGTGGCTTCATCCAGAAGGACATCTGGAATGATATCCAGAAGGTCATTTGGCTGTCCAGCCTAATTAGCATATTATGCTTTTATATTATAGATATGCTAGAAAGGCCATAGGAGGTGACTTTGAATTGACTGGGACCATAGGCTGACAACTATCTAAAGATCCAGGGGTAGGAGTCTGGGGATGTTGGTGGAGAGCCACCAGTGAGATTCCCGAGGGAGTCTGAGCTCTGCAAACCTAGCCCACAGTTGTCAACACCAACTCCTTGTAAAGGATGTCAAAGGGCAGTGCAAACTGGCAAGAAGTTAAAGGTTGCTTAGAGGAAGGATCCCAAGTCCTGGGTGAGCACCAGAATCCTTGTGAAACTGTTAAAAAGAGAAATGTAAGGTGCCTATCCCAGGCCTGAGGAATAGGAAGCTCTGGGTTTGGGGAATTCTGATGCACTAATAAGTTGGAGGCTACTCACCTAAAGTAGATGCTCAATAAATGCATTTCTATTCATTTGCAATAGTATCTTTTACCTGATGTTTAGAAATCAGCTTTTCAGGGAGTGAAATGGGTTCATCTGGGCTCTGTTCCAGGCAATGAGTTAAGTGCCGGCACTTCATCCAGGGGGCCTGGGCACAGAGAGGGCGTGAGGTGGAGCCACCTCTACTGAGAGCCCACTCCATTTTTATTCTTGCTCCTAATAGAAAAAGCGGGTCAGTGATTTTTCATTTTTCATTTTTCATTTTTCATTTTCATCTCTAAAACTAGATTTCT
Organism: Murina feae; assembly: GCA_004026665.1. Lineage (NCBI taxonomy): Eukaryota > Metazoa > Chordata > Mammalia > Chiroptera > Vespertilionidae > Murina > Murina feae. The sequence continues at coordinate 16,116 of PVJC01015522.1, forward strand.
TTTAGGAACTTTCTTCTATTAGCTTTGTGTATTTTACATCAGCCAGACATTAAAACACACTTGCATATTAAGAAAACACTAAAATTTCTAAAGCAGTCTCGAGGATTTTTGGAAATTTCAGGTTGAAAGGGACCTAAAAAAAATGAACAAACAAGACAAAAAGAAACTCTTAGAGACAGACAATAGCATGGTGGTTGCCAGGACAAGGGTGTAGGGATAATAAAGGGTAAAGGGTGACAAACATATGGTGACCGTAGATGATTTGTCTTTGGTCGTGGCACACATGCATTATACAGATCATGTGTCACAGAAATGGACATTTGAAACCTATGTAATCTTACTAAGGCACTCGAATAAATGTAATGTTTTTAAAAAGGAAGAGACCTAAAGGACATCTAGCCTGACACTCCCTAGGTGTAGATTCATATCCCGGAAAAGGAAAGGCAGAGAAATTCAGCTCTAGCAACTTGAAAGGGAGACCTTGATTTCACCTGCATTTTATTTTTGGTATATATAATACCTTACTATCTAAACTATGCTTTTTATATATCACAACCAAACATAAATTGACTTTTTTAGAGTCTCCTAGATTTCCACGTTTGTGTTTCTTCACTTATTCGAAATTAAATGGAGAAATTCAGTGCTTTTCTTTGAGAAGGGATCATTAGCATGTGACTAGTCCCACATTGTTTTAATGAGAACAAAAGCAAAATGTTCCAAAATTACTTGCTTGCAGCTACAAAGCACGTTTAAGGAATAAAAATGCATGGGGGAGAGTAGGGAGGAGGAAGGATTGTTTTGAAGTTCTTCAGATCAGCTTATCCAGGCTTCATTGTAAACTGATCCTAAGAGCCCCCATTATGAGCTGTGTATTTTGGTGCCAGAAGGTTTTTTTTCTTATGCTAAAATTATTAAGTTCTGTCAGCTGCTGGGCTGTCATATAGAGATAGAGTAAATCACATTATATTTTGTCATGGATTACATGGAGCAATAAATTTGGGACTAAAGATCAAAGTAGTTCCACAATCACTTCTGAGTGCAGAAGGGATGTTTAACTTGTAGAAAACCGATTTAGGTGAAGCGGCTGCAGTGCTTGGGTGAATTTGAAGTGAATTTGGATATTTGCTTGAAATGACTGAGGATCCAATCCCAAAATGATTTTCTATTTTTGTATTTAACTCGGAGAAATTCATTTTGACACTTAGCTGCATGACTTGAATTAGATAAATAATTACAGGTCGAGAGTAATGGACTCAGTGAAAACTGGATTTATGTATTTTAATTACTTTCATGATTAAACAATCGATTCCATTGTATATTTATTTGGGGTTTGGGGGGACTTATAATTAGTTAAATACTCTCATAGTAATATTCTCTGACCCCTTGGAGCGGACTGTTTGCTTTTTACCACATTTAGAAGCATTAAACAAAAGCCAGCTTAAGATGGCTAAGAAGCCTTGATCATTTAGATCTTGAGGGCTATTATCTTCACTCCGTGTTACCATAGAAACTCAGGGTTTTCAAAGATGATGATATTTATTTATTCCAAATAGCCAATCTCAACTAGTTGGGCTCTTTTCAAAGAAAAATCACAGTAGAAATAAGATAATATAGCAGAAGCGAAAACAGAAATTATGTGCTTTATAAATTATTATCCAAATGCTTTTACTTAGGAAAGTACCCTCAGTCACCTCAGTTTGATTCCCAAATTGGGCTGCTTGTCAGAAGCAGTGATGGGGAGAGGGGGAGGGAGTTTTCATGCAAATTCCTGGGCTGCAAGGACCTGGTAGGTCTGATTCAGTAGGTTTAGAATCTCAACATTTCCCCCTTTCCTTCTGTTGTCATTTTTCCTACTTCCTTCCTTTGTTGTAATCCTGTTTGGGGGATTACTTTTCAGTGTTATAGCTTATTAATAGACATTTAAGCTTTGCAAAGTTATTTCTCAAGATTTTGGTTCCATGTTTTAATTTAGTCTCCTATTATCATCCTTGTTATTGATCTATTTTCCTCTAGTGAAATCTAGAAGATTTACACTAATGCTATAGTAAAGCAATCTGACATCAGACATAAACAAATCATCCCAAAAAATCATATGAAAATTAAGACCTCCTCAGAGTAGCATGTAATTGGGATATAGGCATGATGGCCTGTGGTGCTGATTTTGGTCTGAAAAGAAATACAAGGCTGGCTGGGAAGAGTGTGAGACTGAGCCGGAATGTGTAGCAGTGATGTTGCAGAAGCCTAGTTGAAAGACACTGAGTAGTCTAACGAACTTGGCATCTGTAATGGGGGCTGGGGAGGCATGCTTCAGCAGAAGGTCGTGGAGATCCTACTTGCAGGCCCCTAGCTCTTTTAGCAGGCCTTCCCTTGTGTCCCTAAGGACTTTCCTTGTGTCCCTGAGGCTGTGATGCCTCCTAAGTCCAAGCCTCCCAGATCGGAGCCACTGTTTTAAGAGTATCACCATGAGAAACTGAAGCAAGTAAAGCTTTGAGAGGCTGATCTGAGCCCTTATATTTACTATACTTCAGTGCAAGGGAGCAAAGGAGTGAGGACTGGAAAGGTTAAGACTGCAGAGAGAAAGGCTATTGTAAAAATTCTAGAGAGTTTAGGAAGGTCACATTTTTCTAAGAATTTGTCCTTCTCTTCTAGGTTCTCAAATTTGGTGATGTGTAGCCTTTCATGGTATAATTCTTGTATAATCCTTTGTATTTCTGTGCTGTCCATTGTAACATCTTCCCTTTCATTTCTGATTTCATTTGAGTCTTTTCTCTTTTTTCCTTGGTGAGTCTAGCCAGCGGTTAGTCAACTTTATTTTTTCAATGAACCATGTCTTGGTTTCATTAACTTTTCCTATTGTTTTTTTGATTCTCTATTTCACTTAATTCTGCTATAATATTTATTATTTCCGTTCTTCTCCTGACTTTGAGCTTCACTAAGGTGTTATATTAGGTTGGTTATTTGAGATTTTTCTTAAGGTAGGTTTGTAATGCTATAAGCTCCCCTCTTAGTACTGCTTTTGCTGCATCCCCAAATTTTTGATATGTTGTATTGTCATTTCCATTTGTCTTTATGTATCTTTAATCTCTTCTTTTTTTTTCTTCTTTGACCTATTAGTTGTTCAGTAGCATGTTGTTTAATCTTCACATATTTGTGGGTTTTCCAGCTTTCTTCTTATAGTTAATTTATAGTTTTATAGCATTGTAGTTGGAAAATATGCTTGGTATGATTTCTCTTCTTAAATTTATTGAAACTAGTTTTGTGTCCAAACATATGGTCTATCCATGAGAATGTTTCTTGAGCACTTAAGAATGTACATTCTATCATTTGGGGATGGAAAGCTCTATGAATACCAAGTATGTCCATTTGGTCTAGTGTGTCATGGCCAACATGTCCTAGTTGACTTTCTGTTTGGATGATCCATCAGTTGCTGTCAATGGGCTACTCAGATGAAATATTGCCATTTGTAACAACATGGATGGATCTTGAGAGAATCATGCTAAGTGAAATAAGTCAGATGGAAAAGGACAAGATCCATATGATTTCACTCAGATATGGGATATTAAACAAAAAGCAACAGATAAGCAAATTCATAACACAGACAACAGTATAGTAGTTACCAAAGAGAATGGGGGATGGGGAGAGAGTTTAGAGGGTAAAGGGGGTCTAATAAATTGTGATGGAAAGAGATTAGACTTTGGGTGGAATATATAGATGATATATTATACAATTGTACATCTGAAGCTTATATAATGTGATTAACAACGTTATATCAATCATTAATTTTTTTTAAATTCAGGAGAGCTAAGTTGAGGGCCTAGAAGTAAAAATTGGCAGGACTATCCAAGGGTGAGGGAGAAGGCTTCTAAGAAATCCTTCTGTTTCTGATTTGAGTGACTAAATGAAAGTGTCATTAATGAAGATGAGAAGGAACAGATTTGGGGAAAGATGATTGAATTAGATTGGGGCATTTAGTTGAGTGCCTGTGTGACATCTTAGAGAGTGGGTGCCTGTCCAACCTGTGGTTGGATATGAGTCTGGAGCTGGGTGCAAGAAATGTTGAGGCTGGAGATAAAGGATTTAAAGTGACATTAAAAAAAAAAAAGGTGACTTAAAGCTACGAGTGAAGCCTGGCTGGCATGGCTCAGTGGTTGAGCGTCAACCTATGAACCAGAGGGTCATAATTCAATTCCCGGTCAGAACACAGTTTGATCACCAGTGTGGGGCATGCAGGAGGCAGCTAATCAACGATTCTCTCTCATTATTAATGATTCTATCTCTCCCTCACCCTTCTTCTCTGAAATCAATAAAAGTATATTTTAAAAAAACTAAAAGTGAAGTTTTAAAGGGGAAGGATGTAGGTAGAGGAGAGCAAATGCTATGCAGCAATTCTTATTCAACATCAGCTAGAAATCAATAACAATTGTCAGAGTTGCTAGAGAACCACAAAAGATTAAGGTCATGGATGCCACGGAAGAAGGAAGTTTGAATAAAAAGTAATTTAGCAAAAGCAAAATTAAAGTTTTCGAAAGGCTAGTAAAATACAAACTTTCTGGAACACTAATCAGAAAAATAGAAAGGGCACAAATAGACAAGGGAGGAAATGGGGAAGACAAATACTGATCAGTAAAGATTGAAAGGATAATATAATTTTATGCCAATAAAACAAAGATCTGGATAAAATGGAAATTTTTATAGAAAATGTGATTGAGTGAAGAAGAAATAGAAAACTCCAATAATTCCGTCAGTATTAGATAGAGGATTTAGTTTTAAGTATTTCCTCAAAGAAAACATCAGGCCCAAATGATTTTATATTTATCATCAAACTTTCAAGATAATTTCAATAATATACAAAATCTATCAGAGGAAAACTAAGAGGCTGTATTCCCCAGTCCATCCAAGGCGAGTTTAATCTTGATATGAAGATCACACCGGGGCCCTAGCTGGTTTGGCTCACTGGATAGAGCGTCAGCCTGCGGACTCAAGGGTCCCAGGTTTGATTCCGATCGAGGGCATATACCTTGGTTGCAGGCACATCCCCAGTAGGGGGTGTACAGGAGGCAGCTGATCGATGTTTCTAACTCTCTATCCCTCTCCCTTCCTCTCTGTAAAAAATCAATAAAAAATATATTTTTTAAAAAGATCACACCAGGGAAGTACAAATAATGTTACATACCAATCTCATATGTCATCTTAATTATAAAAATCCTAACAAATGCAGACACAGAATGTAGTAGTATAGAAAAATGATTGTGACAAAGGTGGATTTGGTGCAGGAATTCAAGGGTGATTAAATATTAGAAACTCATTAACATAATTCATTGCATTGCCAGATGAAGAAAAGATCTTAATATCATTGGTCATAAAGGAAATGAAAACTCAAACAATAATGAGATACCACTTCATATCCACTGGGATGGCTATGATCAAAACTGGAGAATAACAGGTTTTAGCAAGGAGGTGGAGAAACAGAACCCTCATACTTCAATGGCGGGAATGAAAAATGGTACAGTCATTTTGGAAAATAGTTTGGTAATTCCTCAAAAAATTTAACATACAGTTACCATATGACCTAGCAGTTTCACTCCTAGGTATACATCCATAAAAATTGAAAATATATTTCCAATAAGAAAATTGTACAGGAATGTTTACAGCAGCATTATTTACAGTAGCCCAAAAGTGGAAACGACCCAAATGAATGTTCACACAACTGATGAATGGATAAACAAAATGAGGTCTAGTCATACAAGGACTATTATTTGACAACTAGAGGCCCGGTTGCACAAATTCATGCACCAATGGGGTCTCTCTGCCTGACCTGTGGGATTGGGCCTAAACCGGCTCTCTGACATCCCTGAGGGCTCCTGGATTGCAAGAGGTTGCAGGTCAGGCTGAGGGACCCCACTAGTGTACATTTGAGGCCAGGGAGGCACATGGGAAGTTGGCCAGCTGGGGAGGGACCGCAGGAGGGCTCCAGGGCATGTCTGGCCCATCTTGCTCAATCCCAATCAGCCAAACCCCAGCAGCAAGCTAACTACCAGTCGAGTGTCTGCCCCCTGGTGGTCATTGCACATCATAGCGAGCAGTTGGAGTGGCCTTAGGATATCATTAGCATATTACGCTTTGATTGGTTGAATGGCTGATGGGTTGACTGGACACTTAGCATATTAGGCTTTTATTATATAAGATGAAAAAGAATGAAGTATAGCCCTAGCCAGTTTGGCTCAGTGGATAGAGCATTGGCCTGTGGACTGAAGGGTTCCAGGTTCTATTCTGATCAAGGGCACATACCTTGGTTGTATGCTCAATCCCCAGTAGGTGCCATGCAGGAGGCAGCTGACGGATAAATGTTATACTGTCATTCATGTTTCTATCTCTCTATCCCTCTCCCTTCCTTTCTCTCTAAAAAATCAATAAAAATATACCTTTTTATTAAAAAAAGAAAAGGAATTAAATACCGATACATGCCACAGATTAGATGAACCTTGAAATGTGCTAAGTGAAAGAAGCCAGTCACAAAAGGCCACGTATTCTATGACTGCATTTATATGAAATGTCCAGAATAGGAAAATCCACAGAGACAAAGTAGATGAGTGGTTTCCAGTGACCTGGGGGAGGAGGAAATGGGAAGTGGCTGCTAATGAGTGTGAGTTTCTTTTCGACGTGATGAAAATGTTCTGGAACTTGATAGTGGTGATAGTTATACTGCTCCATGACTGCACTAAAACCACTGAATTGTAAAGATAAAAAGTATGAAGTTTATGATATGTGAATTATATCTTCCTAAGGCTGTTATTAAAAGTAGAAGTCTGACAATGCTAAGTATGATTGAAAGTGTGGAACAAAAAGAACTCAGATACTGTGGTGAGAACATAAAATGTTGGCAGCATTATCCTGTAAAGTTGAACATTTGATTTATGAACCATCAATTCAACTCCCTAGCATATGCCCTAGACACTCACAAATATGCACCAGGATGTTCACAGCAGCATGGCTCATGGAGGGAAAATCTTGAAAAGTTCAAATGCCCATTAACAGAAAAATGAATGACTTTGGTCTGTTCACACAATTGAATATTCTAAAGCAGTGAAAATGAAGGAAATACAGCTTCAAAGGAAACACTGCATTTCAGGAAATCACACAGGGCATGATTATGTTTATAGAAAGCTAAGAAATAATAAAACTAAATAATATGTTAGAGGTATTTACCCATATAATTTTTTAAGCAAGGCAATAAATAAAATTCAAGACAGGTTTAGTCTTAGAAAGACTCAGGGATGGAGTGAGGTGGGAGGAAGCACTGGCATTGGCAATGTTAGACATTAAGTTGTCTTAGCAGTTTAGGAGGGCTCTTATGTTTAATAAATGCACAAAATATGCCCTTTTGCATGTGCCAATTAGTATATAATTTAAACATTTATAAATAAAAATTATTTTCAGTGTGGAAAGCAACAGTCAACCCTAGTCTTGGAGACATGTCAAGAAGAAATTTGCTTCCCCAATAAAAAATCTGAGGCAAATGGTTATTTTCATGGGTTTAAAGTGGAAGAATGGGCAAGAAAGAGTAACTAGAATGACCACAAAAGATGGATTTTCATAGCTAACTTTTCTACTAGCCTGACCCTACAGTTTTGTAAGCTCAGCTATAGTAAAGTAACTTACATTGTTTCTAGTTTATCCATCAACAATGCAGTCACTCCTCAGACCTCACCATTGCCCAGCTAGTTCACCTCCAAGATCTCGGTCTATCTTCTTTTGATCACTCTGGCCTTACCTTTCATTTTTCCTGCCCCCTCATGCATAAAGAACTGGTTTTTGTGCTCATTGCAGTGCTTACCACTCTCTGATCCCTTGCCATCCTGGACTTCCACCAGTCCTATGTTCTAAAGCTCAGTCCTATTTAATCTTCATTGTCCACTTTATCTGTACATCTACTCTAATAAAAGAGTAAGATGCAAATTAACCATCACTCTGAGATACCTAAGCCACGCCCACCAGCCAAGCCAGGCCCACCAGCCAATCAGAGCGGCTGTATGCAAAATAACCCAGCCAAGATGGAGGCCGGCAGCCACGGAGCTAGAGTAAACAGGAGGCTTCGTAACCTGCCTAGGCTTCCGCTCAAGGTAACAAAGTTTCAATTATAGAAGATAAATAAACCCCAGAAACCTGATTCCAGCCAGCCTCGCTGGGACGTTGGGTCAATGGGAGCTGTGGGCAGCCTGAAAACAGCCCTCAGCCCCTCACCCAGGCTTCCCAGGCACCCCAGTAGGGACCTGAACCCTGAAGGGGATGTGAGCAGCCTGAAAACAGCCCTCAGTCCCTCACCCAGGGTGGCCAGGCACACCAGCAGGTGGACATCCCCCAAAGGGTCCCAAACTACAAGAGGGCACAGGCCAGACTGAGGGGACCCCTCCTCCCCCCGAGAGCCCCTAGTTATAAAATAATGCCCAGGAAAGTGAAATAACTTGCCCATGGTCACACCACAGGTTTGTTCAACTTCAAAGCTCATGCTCTTAATCATCGTGCTCTACCGCTTATCATTTGGCAATGGGTGTTGGAATAGTCCATCAGAGCAGCTCGAGTTAAGATTTGAGGGTTTGGCTGATAGGAAACTTAACCTGCACAGTAGCAAAGGAACTGAAGACCTCATGTGTGCAGCCTGAATAGGGGACATCATGTTTTATATAGGTTCATCCTCGTTGTTGTCAGCATTTCAAGTATTACTTTTCAATAAGTTGGTATGATAATTCCATCTCAATATGGATGATCCTGGTAAACCAGACAAGCTCTAGGCCATTTTCAATTAGAAAGCGAAGATCTAATGACACTCTCAGGAATATCCTCTCAGACTTCCACGCCATCCAGGAGGGGAAAGAGAGCTTTTGTCAGGTATTGACATTACTGCTTTATATTGAACTGCCCTTAAGTCCAGTAAAGCAACTTCTTTGTAATACATTATTTCATTATAAATGAACCAAAAAGTAGAAAAACTTCAAAAATAATAAAATGTTGATGTGATTTATGAGATACTGAATGACGACATCGAACTCCTGAATTCAAAGCTTACTTGAAACAATTCATTACTTGACCAGTAATTCAGTTAAGACCATTTGATCATTGGACAATGGATAATGTCAACATTTTCTTATGTCTGAAGTCACATATTTGAAATACATCTTCTATCTGCTTCCTAAAAGTACAATCCTGGCAAAGGTGTCACTCAGATACAAATATATTAAGTATATTTAAAATGTGCAGTGTATATGTTAAAATTTGTTAAATACAATAGTCATTTTCCTTTAACATTTGTCAAGTCTGGAAGCCTTAGATTTTTGTATAAAGCATAACAGTAGCAGAGACATAAAATATTATTGAAGGTAGAGATTCTTAAAAAAATTAATTGACCCCATTTACATTTGGTCTTTGATGATAAATTCTTTTTTGCACATCAGAGAATAGTTGCTTCTTCCCTAGAGCAAAGCGAAGGGTTTTTTTTCCTCCCTCACTCTCTTAAAGTTTGTATTCCTGCCCAAATAATAAACGAGTTTCAGTTTCTGTGGCCTGTGCTTCAGAGAGCTTCTCTGAGGGCGAGCTTTTGAAATACGATTAGATCTTAATTCTTTAACTAGTTCCATAAGCTTGTTTCACAGTTTGCTTTCTTACTCAGCGAGCAGGGTGGAAATTTATGCCAACCTCATGTGACCATTTATGGGTGTTTGCCATGTAAATATATATGGTGCAGTGGTGAGAAAATCGGTCCTTGTGAATTATAGTAAGACCAGAAAATCAACTGTTCCATGTTGTTTTTTCGGTTATCTGCCATGAAATACACATTATTTTAGTCCACAGTATTGACCACAGTTATTAACTGTGTGGACGGAGAATGTTTCCAATACAGTGTTTTGGCATATTGAGAAATAGGATCAATCTTATTCTGGAATATGGGCACTTCTGAGAATGGATCCACCAATATTTACTGAGTACTCAATAAATAGCGAGGTTGATAGTGATACCACACAGCCCTTGTCCCAAACTGTTCACTTTCTTTGGTTTTTATAGAGGATTTACCTTCTCCATTGGATTCTTACAAAATAAATAGTCAGAGACCAAAAACAAAACACATGGAGCTCCTGTGTCCTGGGTAAAGCAACTATAGAAAAGGACTCAACCAGTTTTCCAGAAATGCATTAAAACTGAGAGCCGCTCAACACGAGCACTGGCATCTATGACTGGTTTTCTCTCTGCATTAGTTTGCCATTTTCTCAGGTTAAGATTATACAGAATGATGGGAAAGAAGGATTCTTTAATTAAAGTGCCCCTTCTTGTCATGAGGATATCGAACTGAGAACTTATCCTTGACTCAAGAAAAGATTCAAAAGTCCTAGGTTGACATATCAGAAACGTTATCTTACTCGCTTCTGCACCCTCTCCTGGCACCTAAAGCCAGGCCCTGAGCCAAGTGCCACCAAAGTCTCACCCTCACCCTCACCCTCACCCTCACCCTCACCCTCACCCTTAATAGCGATTGTCCAGAAAAGGGTGCAAATCTCAGGTCCTAATTTCAGATGTGTTTCTTTTACTATAATCTCAGGTTCTGCGTTAGTCACCATTGGGCTGTGCGGCAAGCATGTGATACCCTCAGTCACCACAGACCCCACTCACTCCCACCTGCTTCCCCAGGACAGCACTTAGCCCAGGGCTCTATCGTGCTGGGTGTGGTGGCATCAGCCATCCATCCAGCATCCGCGAAGACTTCTGCTGTCCCGCTGGTCTTTGCTAGCCCATTGACACAGGTCATTTCTCTACCTCTCTGCGGCCCTCCTTCCTCTTGCATTCTTTCGGCTCTTCTCAGACACCAGGAAGCTTGGCATTCCTCTGGCCCATCACTGGGGAGAGGTGCCAGTGCACAGGGAACTGGGTGCAGCAGGCTTGCTGCCCTGCTTATTAAGCACAAACACAGCCCATTCCTGCCTGTGGCTCCAGAACACCCGCCAGTGTGGCCAAGAGCTCCTAGTCACCCAGCCTTTTTCCCAGCCTGTGAGCACAGCTGCTCTACGCTTAGGCTAGCCCTGCCTGCAGGCTTTCCATGCTTCTCCGTTCCTCGGCCCAGCCCAGAGAGTGGAGCCAGAAGTAGGGCCTTTTCTCAGAAACAGACTCACACATAAACACTTCCCCTTCACTCACACTGAGTCCCATTCCCCCAACCAGAGAATGGGTTCTAATCTAGAGTTGGGGAGGTGATGAGGGGAGAGGGATCAGGCAGAGTAAAATCCACTGTGGCTGATACACTTTTATGTCTGAGTCCCATTGGCCCAGTTATAGTCAAAAGCCAAATATTACCTCCTTTTTCTTCTACATTTTTCTGTGTCATCCTTTCTGTGAGGTAGTGAGAGTAGAATGCCAAGCTGGGAATGGTTGAGAAGTGGACCAAAACACCAGGTTTAAGACTTCAGGAATATCCTGGAAATTGTAAATATATCACTGTACACAAACATCACTAAAATGTCAACATTGTAATTCCAGATGTTAGATGGTAGGATATGTTATATATAATATATTACATATCTGTTTTTCTACTCTAAACATGTATAGAAACATGCTTAGTTTTTCTGCTTTTTAAAGACAGCTTTATTGAGGTGTAATTTATATATATATTTATGCTAAGAGTACAACTTAATGAGTTTTTAATAAATTTATAGAATTATAGAACCATCACCACACTCTGTAGTTACCTTTACAATAAAAGAATTGAGGAGCATAAAAATGACCTCTTATTACAGCAATGAGGAGATTGTTGATGAATTGAATGGAGGGAACAGGGTCAAATTCAAGCCATAAGTGAAGAATGGGTGGTCACTAAGCTGCTGAATAAGTATTTCTTGAACTGATGAGTAAATGAGTGGAGACAGTGAGTAGGGATGACCTTTTCAAGAAATGTGCCTGTGGCCTGGCTGGAGTGTCTGAGCAGCTGAGCATCGACCTTTGAACCAAGAGGTCATGGTTCAAGTCCCAGTCAGGGCACACGCACCAGCTGTGGGCTCAATCCCCAGTAGGGGGTGCAGGAGGCATCTGCTCAATGATTCTCTCTCATTATTGGTATTTCTAGCTTTCTATCCCTCTCCATTCCTCTTTGAAATCAATAAAAATATATTTAATTTTTTAAAAAGAAAGAAATGTAGCTGTGAAGGAGGGAAAGAAAGCATGAGTCTCAGATATACCAACTCTTCCCTGATTTTGTACATGTTATTCCTTTCACCTGGGATTTTCTTCTATTAGTTGACTCCTATTCATTTTTAGCTGATAATCTTGAGCAAAGATTTTTAACTTTTCTGTATCTTAGTTTCACCCTTTATAAATGAGGATAATTGTGCCTATCTTACAGAGTTTTTGAGAGTTGGATTAGTTAATATGTGTAAAGTACTTAAAGAATAGGTGTCAGTAAGAACAAAATAAATATTAGTTGTTTTGTTGCTATCATCACGATCATCATCATTACCATCATCATCATTATCCCTTAATATTCATCTCCTTGCAGAAGTCTCTGATGTGAGGCATCTCCTAGTGCTTCCTTAATAACACCCCGTGCATAGCTCTTTCGTGACATGTATGCTGTATTTTATTTATTCACTTATCTGTCTCCTCCCCAACTGCATTTAATATTTACCTCTGTGCCCAGCACAGGAGGCACTCAAATGTTTGTGAAATTATCACAGGAATGTGTCAGGATCTCAGGGAGGGCTGTGTGGAGTGTGTGTGTGTGTGTGTGTGTGTGTGTGTGTGTGTGTAAAACTTTTTTGTAATGACATGGAAAGGAGTCAGTGCAAAAGAAAATATTGGGGATGTGAGAGGAAGGGGGATTGGGGAGAATTAATGGTGTAAGGCTTTTGATGGTGGTGAGAGGTAGAATCCATGTGTTGGTGGAGGAACATTGCTACTTTAACCAGTTATCATGATGTATTTTCTGGAAGACTTTATGTGAAGTTGATATTTCTTCCTTAGATATTTGATAGAATTCACGAGTGAAACCACTTGAGACTGAGAAAAGAGAGAGAGAGAGAGAGAGAGAGAGAGAGAGAGAGAGAGAGAGTGAAAGACCCTTTGAGATTTCCATTTATGCATTGACAATATGTTGTTCATAATATTTTCTTATTGCCCTATTAATACCTGTAGGATCTCTCTTATTCCTGATGAGTAATTTATATCTCCTCTATTTTTTTACTGGAAGTTTATCAACTTTATTGATCTGTTCTCAAAAAAAAAAAAAAAGCCAGTTTTTGGTTTCACTGATTTTTTCCCCTATTGTTGTTCTATTTTCTATTTCATTTATTTCTACTGTTATTTTTATTTTATCTCTTCTGCTTACTTTAAAAATCATTCTATCCTTTTTAAAACTTCATCAGGGGAACCTTATATTACATTTCTTCCTTCTTTGCTAATAAAGTAATTCAAAGCTAAAAGTTTCTTCTAAGAACTAAGGACACTCTTCATTCCACAAATAGTTGTCCTTGTGATTTCTTCTTTGACCTATGGAAATTAGGTGGATATTTTTTCCAAATATTTTGGGATTATCAGATACATGTCTACTATGAATTTCTAATTTAATTTTATTGTGCTTTCTCATACTCTATGATTTCAATTCTTTTAAAATTTATTGAAATTTATCCTATGGCCCAGAATATGGTCTTTCTTGATTAATGGTCAAGTTGATTGACAGCATTTTTCAGATCATTTATAGTCTCAGTAATTTTCTATGTAGTTTTCCTGTCAATTCCTAAAGAGAAAGGTTGAGATCTCCTCTACTATAAAATGTGGCTTTGCCTATTTCTCCTTACATTCTATGCCTCATGTATTTTGAAGCTCTTAAAATTAGGTACATATACATTCAGATTGTTCTATCATTTTTAATGACTTAAAATTTTATCATTATGAAATATCACTCTGTTTTCCTGCTAAGATTCTTTGCTCTTAAATCTACTTTGATATTAGCATAGCTACTTCACTTTTCTTATTATTCGTGTTTGCATGGTACATCTTTCTTCACCATTTTAATTCTGTTTAACACTTAATGTGTTTATCTTGAAAATACTAAGTAATTATACCTTGTGTTAAGTCCAGGCTAACAATCTTTGTCACTGAGATAGTATTTTAAAATCCTATCTGATAAAGGAGTAACATGCAAATTGACCATCACTCAACACACAAGATGGCCACCCCCATGTGGACACAAGATGGCCAGCAGGAGAGGGCAGTTGTGGCTGATCAGGCCAGCAGGGGAGGGCAGTTGTGGCTGATCAGGCCAGCAGGAGAGGGCAGTTGGGAGGGACCAAGCCTGAAAGGGAGGGCAGTTGGGGGCAATCAGGCCTACAGGGGAGGGCAGTTAGAGGCAATCAGGCTGGCAGGAGATGGCAGTTAAGGGCAATTGGGCTGGCAGGGGAGGGCAATTAGGGGTGACCAGGCCAGCAGGGGAGGGCAGTTGGGGGCAAATCGGGCAGGCAGGGGAGGGCAGTTAGGGGCAATCAGGCCAGCAGGGGAGGGCAGTTAGGCATTGATCAGGCTGGCAAGGGAGCAGTTAGGTGTCGATCAGGCTGGCAGCGGAGTGGTTAGGAGCAATCAGGCAGGCAGGCAGGTGAGCAGTTGGGAGTCAGCAGTCCTGGATTGTGAGAAGGATGTCTGGTGGGTCTAAATAGGCAGTCAGACATCCCTTCAGGGGTCCCAGATTGGAGAGGGTGCAGGTTAGACTGAGGGACACACATACACCTATGCACTAATTTCTTGCACTGGGCCTCTAGTCATTTATATTTAGTCTAAGCAAAGTGGGAATAGAGGGATCTACCTCAACATAATAGAAGCCTTATATGACAGGCCTACAGCCAACATCATACTCAATGGGTAAAAATTAAACTCATTTCCTCTGAGAATGGTAACAAGACAGGGATGCCCACTTTCACCACTCCTGTTTGATATAGTACTGGAAGTGCTAGCCATAGTGATCAAACAAGAAGAAGAAATAAAAGGTATCTAAATTGAAAAAAAAGAGGTAAAACTGTCCTTATTCACAGATGACATGATACTATACATAGAACACTCCAAAGACCCCATCAAAAAACTACTAGACCTAATAAATGAATTCATCAATGTAGCAGCGTACAAAATTAACACTCAGAAATCTATGGCCTTTTTATACACCAATAATGAACTTAACTAAGGAGGTAAAAGACCTGTACTTGGAAAACGATAGGACGGTGAAAAAAGAGATAAAGGAAGACATAAACAAGTGGAAGAACATACTATGTTTATGGATTAGTAGAATCAGCATCATTAAAATGTCCATACTACCCAAAGCAATCTACAGATTCAATGCAATCCCCATTAAAATACTAATGGCATACTTCAAAGATCTAGAACAAATTCTTCAAAAATTCATCTAATCTAATAAAAGAGTAATATACAAATTAACCATCACTCCAAGACACCTAAGCCATGCCCACCAGCCAATCAGAGCAGCTGTATGCAAAATAACCCAGCCAAGATGGTGGCCAGCAGCCACAGAGCTAGAGCAAACAAGAGGCTTCCATTGCACCAGCGATGGAGTTAAAACTGCCTGCCTAGGCTGGCTGGGCCTCTGCTCAAGGCAACAAAGTTTCAATTATAGAAGATAAACCCCAGAACCTGATTCTAGCCAGCCTCGCTGGAACGTTGGGTCAATGGGAGCTGTAGGCAGCCTGAAAACAGCCCTCAGTCCCTTCCTTACCTAGGCTGGACAGGCACCCCAGTAGGGACCTGAACCCTGAAGGGGCTGTGGGCAGCCTGAAAACAGCCTTCAGCCCCTCAACCAGGCTGGCCACATCTCCATGGGGTGAGAGTTCTCACTGGGGGGCTTGGCCAGCCTGCAAACAGCCATCAGCCCCTCATGCAGGGTGGCCAGGCACACCAGCAGGTGGACATCCCCTGAGAGGTCCCAGACTGCGAGAGAGCACAGGCCGGGCTGAGGGCCTCCGCTGCCAAGTGCACAAATTTTTGTGCACCAGGCCCCTAGTGCTGCTATAAAAAAAAAAGGAACTTTTACCATTTGCAACAGCATGGATAGAACTGAAGAACATTATGCTAAGTGAAATAAGTCAGTCGGAGAAAGATAAATATCACATGACCTCACTCATATGTGGGATATAATGATCAACATAATTTGATGAACAAGAATAGATTGATATAGAGACAAATGGTAGGGGAGGGGGGTTTGAGAGAAACCAAAGGACTTGTATGCATGCATATTAGCATAACCAATGGACACAGACACTTGGGCAGTCAGGGCTTGCCCAGTGTGGGAATGGCTGGGGGCATGAGGGGTAGGGGGATCAAACGGGGGAAAAGGAGACATATGTAAAACTTTAGACAATAAATACTTTAAAAAGGTAAAAATGAATAAATAAAAGCATTTGTATTTAATGTAATGTTGGTTTTAATCTACTATTTTACTATTTGTTTTCTATTAGTCCCATATTTTCTTTATTCCTTTTTTCCTCTTTTCCTCTTCATCTTCTATTGGATTTACTGAGTACTTCTTAATATTCCATTTTATTATTTTTTTGGCTCATTAGGCATACTGCTTTATTGTTTTTTTATGCTATGCATCTTTATTACAGTTAACCTTCACATACTATTATAGCAGATTACATAAAATGTAAGGTATCCTATATAATCCTATATAATAAAAGCCTAATATACTAAGTATCTGGTCATCCGTTCAACCAATCAAAGCTTAATATGCTAATGATGTGCTAAGGCCGCTCAACAGCTCACTATGACGTGCACTGACCACCAGGGAGCAGACGCTTCGACTAGAGGGTTAGCTTGCTGCTGGGATCCGACCAATCAGGACTGAGCGAGATGGGCTGGACACATCCTGGAGCCCTCCCAGGGCCCTCCCTGGCTGGCCAACCTCCTGTGTCCCTCCCCGACCCCGATCGTGGTGGGGTCCCTCAGCCTGGCTGCACCCTCTTGCAATCTGGAACCCCTCGGGGTAGGTCGGAGAGCTGGTTTAAGCCCGATCCTGCAGGCCAGGCTGAGGGACCCCACTGGTGCATGAATTTGTGCATTGGGCTTATAGTACTTTAATAACAGAATACCTCTATTTCCCTGTTCCTATCCCCTGTCCTATCCTATCATATTGTGAATCCCAAAATATACTTTTATTATTGCTCTTAACAGCACATTGTCTTTCAAAAAATTTTAAAATGAGAAGAAGCTAATTAGTATTTACATGTGTATTATCCTGTGCTCTTTATTCCTTTGAGTTGGTCCAGGCTTCCATTTGATCATTTTCCGTCTGCCTGAATGACTTCCTTTAACTTTCTAGGTAATGCCTGCCTGCTGGTGAAACATTCTCTTGGATATTTGTTTGACAATATCTGTATTTCATCTTCAGTTTTGAAGGATATTTTCACTAAATATGCAGTTCTAGATTGACAGATTTTTTTTCTTGCAGCATTTTAAAGATTCATTATCTCCTGGCTAGCACAGTTTCCAATGAAAAATACTCAGACAGTCTTATCTTTTTAAAGTATCTGTTTCTTATTGGCTGTTTTTAAGACTTTATCTTTATTTCTGTTCTTGCAATTTGAGTATGAATTATCTTGATATGGTTTTCTTTGCGTTTATCTTCTCCTTGTTGATCTTCTTTGCTTGTAGGTTTATAATTTTCTTCATACTGAAAAAAATCTTGGCCATCGTATCTTCACATATTTTTCACATATTTTTCCAAGCCCTTCTTTTTTTGGTTTGCAATTACACAAATGTTAGATGGTGTGATATAGTCTTGCAGATTACTAAGATTATTTCTTATATTCATTCAGTTTTTTTGTCTCTCTGACAATACTTTGGATATTTAAAATGCCTTTTCTTCATATTCACTAATCTTTTCTTCTATAGGGTTGAATTTGTTGGGTTCATCAAGTGAAAATTTCCTTTCAGAGAATATATTATTATGTTCTAGGCTCTTTAGTTTTTTAAAAAATATCCTCTGTTTCTCTCCTTATTATATTCATGTTTTTATTGAAATACTTGGGTGTTGTTGTTTTTTAAATATATTTTATTGATTTTTTTACAGAGAGGAAGGGAGAGGGATAGAGAATTAGAAACATCATTGAGAGAGAAACATTTATCAACTGCCCTCCTGCACACTCCCTACTGGGTATGTGCCCGCAACCAAGGGACATGCCCTTGGCCGGAATCGAACCTGGAACCCTTGAGTCCGCAGGCTGACACTCTATCCACTGAGCCAAACTGGTTAGGGCTGGGTGTTTTTTTGTTGTTGTTTTTTAAAATATATTTTATTGATTTTTTTACAGAGAGGAAAGGAGAGGGATAGAGAGTTAGAAACACCGATGAGAAAGAAACATCAATCAGCTGCCTCCTGCACACCCCCTACTGGGGATGTGCCTGCAACCAAGGTACATGCCCTTGACTGGAATCGAACCTGGGACCCTTGAGTCCGCAGGCCGACGCTCTATCCACTGAGCCAAACCAGTCAGGGCTGGGTGTTTTTTTATTAATTGATTTTGAGAGAAAGAGACAGAGACATCAATTTGTTGTTCCACTTATTTATGCATTCATTGGTCGATTCTTGTTTGTGCCGTGACTGGGGATCAAATGTGTAACCTTCGCATATCAGGATGACACTCTTAACTAACTGAACTACCTGGTAGGGCTGGGTGTAGTAATAACTATTTAAGTCTTTGTCTACTAATTTTACTATCTGTCATTTCTAAGTTTAACTCTATTGACTGATTTTTTTCCAGCTATGACTCACATAGTCCT